>VZTL01015050.1:83702-97464 GCA_013400535.1 Scopus umbretta
CCGAAAGGGGCGGCTTTCCTCAAAAAAGGGGGGTTTTGGGGCAAACAGAATGCACAGGCGCTTTCCCTGTCCTCGTGAAACTCGGCCCCTCGGCCTTTCCCCCTGGAAAAGCGTTGGGTTTGGACACCCGACCCTCAGCTGCAGCTTGGCGCCGAGGCAGCTCCCGCCCGGGGATCCTGCCCCGGCACCGCTTCCCCCGACTTGGGCAGCAGGTGCCTGCGGCTGCTCCGGCACCCCGGCTCCTCCGCCAGCCTCCAGCCTCGGCCGGCTGCTCCGGCACCCCGGCTCCTCCGCCAGCCTCCGGCCTCAGCTGGCTCCTCCGGCACCCCGGCTCCTCTGGCACCTCATCTCCTTCACCAGCCTCCAGCCTTGGCCGTCACCTCGGCCTGAACCAGCACAAAAGGCAAGGGACGCCTTCCTGCCACGCAGATGCGCTCAGTTGCGAAGTCGGTCACGTATCCCGTGGGCCGGTGTGGTGGTAAGGCTCATGTCTAGAGGATTTACTGCAGCTCGGGTTATTAAATGGAAAAGCTTTCAAGGTCTGGTGTTTTTTTAAGAGTGAGTCCTCAACGTCGCCATCCGTGTGCATCTTTACACAGATGAGCTGCCCAGAATGTACTGGCGGCTCTTCCAAAACACTGCAGGAACAGGTAATGGTCCATCAAAGCTGAAGGAAGATTAAGCATGGCCAAACCACCCTGATCAACAGCTAGAAAATCCTCTGTGAGTAGGAATGGAGCGATCCGGAGCCTGGGTCGGCCCAAGTCTCCTGTTCATGGAGATGTGTAGCTGGAATGAAAAATTCGTTTACCAAGAATGGTTCTCCAAGGCCACCTCGGTAATGAAACGAACTGCTACTGAAGTGGTGTGGCAAATAGTCTTGAAGCACAATAGCAAGAACAATGTGATTAATAACATGAAGTCAACCTCCAGTGAAAGGGGTCAAAATGCAATAGTTGCCTGTAAGCCGGGATGCCTAGCTGTGTGTATCTGCACACACCCCCATACACAGAGGTGGTGTGCAGGACTCGGCATGGTTGATCGGCTTTGTCTTGCCCAGGTCTTGTTTGTGCGCAGTTTGAGTAAAAGACATAGGCAGCTGGGGTGTTCTGTGCTAGGGGGTCCCAGGTTTAGGCTGGCTGGTGGAACAGCCGATGGATGAGTTGTATTGCTGTCCCAGCGGCGGTGGCTCCTGGACACGGGCACACGCGAGGGGGCGTGTGTAGCAGCAGGAGGAAGGCACAGTGACCAAGTCTTTAGGGAATGCCCTCTGCCTAAGCAGCTACTCCCTGCTTCCTCCAGGGAAGAGGCAGGAGGACTAAGTCACGTAGTAGGAAGTCTGTAAACCCAGGTAGTGCTCGTGCCCTCTCCTGTCAGACAGAGAGGAGGAGATGAGTGGGCGAGGGTGAGCCCCTGGAGGCCTTGAGGAATGGCTCTCATCTCCAGAGTGGAAGGACGGGTTAGAGCCGTCCCCGCGCCTCCTTTCTGATGAGATGCATGCAGATGTATGGCTGGCCTTTGAAGTGTTTCAGCCTGTTGCAGGTATGGGTTTTGCATTCCACTCGATGGGTCACCTGCCTAAAATTTTAAGTAGCCGGCCTTTACCTGAGCTCTGTGTTGCATCTGGCCGTGGAAGTGTAAAGCAGTGACATGGGACCAGCTTATAAGGCTGTGCATCTAGGCAAGGTGCTCCGGAGGAGGAGAAGGGGAGGGACGTGCTTAAGGCAGGACTTTCACGCGAGGCTCTTGTGCGCTGTTTTACCTGGGGTCACTCTGACCGGTCTCGGGGATCGTACTGCATTCCTCGGCTGCAGGCAGCAGACCCTCCCTGCTGACACAGTGTTCCAGGAAGCCTTCAGCGTGCTTCACCCTCCTCGTTGCTACGTGCCTGATGACAAGCAACTGGAGCTGACTAATTCAAATTGTGGAGTTGCACAGTAATGAGGCAGTAATACGTGAAATCCTTGGCGATGTCCATCTCTATCATGCATCATCTATCATGGTGTTGAGGGTTCGGCTGATCCAGAAGCACACACTCAATTCTAAGCTCTCCTAGCCAGAAACGAGGTATGAGACCTGAACACTGGATAGCTGCAGGGAGGAGGAGAGCCGTCCAGACACTGACTGCAGTTCCCACAGCCGCTGCGTGCTTCTGCAGTGTTTCATCTTGCTTCTGGGCGAAGGCGTTGGCACTGCTGTATCTACTAGAAGGCTCCTCTAGTTTGCCACTGCTTTAAGAAACCATTGGCAATTTCTGTATAAATTTATTCTTAACTAGTTTAGATTACTTTTATATGTGAAGGATGTAGACAGCACTCATTTACCAGGGGGCTGAGAAGCAGCTACTTGTTCCTGTAACAGAAGTGATCTCAGCTGACGGGTGCCAGAGTTGGCTCTTGAACTGCTGCAGGCCTGAACACCATTCCAACAGTTTGCTCATTTGGGTAAAGATTCGGGTATTTGAGTGGGGGAGTTGCTAGTAATTATCCAAGTCAGCCTGACACTTATTATTTTTAACCAGGAAATAGTAAGTTTTTCTCCCAGCTTTTAGTAGCATGCAGATGTGTAATTTCTAAGTCACATTGTGTTTTCCATTGCATTTTCTACCTACTCAGTCACATCATCTGCAAGTAAACAAACCCACTCCAGCCTGCTGAGATTGTAGGTTGCACTGGTAGTGGATTTCCGCACGGGGCTGATCGGAAAGAGTTGCAGGAGACAATGGATAATCCAGACACACGGTTTGTTCAATGTATATTGGTTGGAGCAACAGCAGGTGGCCATGTCAGGAACACAGGTTCTTTACTGTGATAGCGTGTAATGTAAACAAGTATTTAAAAGCATTTTCTATGCTTTTAATAGTCATGTAAAGATATGTTTCATGGATGCATTTACATTTAATTCAAGGTATTGGGAACCTAAAATTGGAATCCAGAATCACAGACTCATTTTTCCCCACCATACTCCATCTCCAAAGGGCACCAGTTGACGTCAAATGCCTCTGAATAAAAAGGTGCTCAAAATTCTGGCAGGATCAGATTAAATTTTTGCCAGGCATACATATTTTATTAGTATAACTTGCATAATAATACTACTGCAAGCCTATGAGTCATTCACCAAATTTACAAAATTAAGTACAAAATTTCTTGTGTAATTGGATTTTTATCTCGGGTAGTATAGAAAAAGTCTGAAAGTAAGTATAAAAACCAGTCAAACAAGTTCTTTGTTTAATTTCTTTCCTCCTCCTCTTTTGGTTTACCAAGGAACTCGTCACAAGTTGTTGTGCTGTTCTCTTCCTCCCAAAACCAAAGCCATCAGGATTTACTTTTTTTTTTTAATCTGACGCATGCAGTCCCACCCTGTTTTAACACACCAACAGTGGCAAAGACAGACAAGTACATTTCATTTTTTCTTCTACTGTTTTTGTTCACAAAGTGTTCAAAAGATGGAAATTGGAATTTTCAGTTATGGAAATCCTATTTGTTGATAAGAGCAAACGGTTTGATAACATCCTTGCTCTATAAAGCAATAATTCAAATCCTGACTATTGAAAAGAAAGGTTTCTGTCCGTATTTATTGATCCCCATATTTTTGTACATGATATGAACGTGTTCTTTTTTATCATATAAATGGTATGTCCTCTGCTTGTTTAGTGTGGTTTGAAGATTTCCTGCTGGACTCCATCCCTCTGCTGAATGGAAGTTTCTTTTCCACAGACAGAAATCCTGAGCTTTGACACCAACCAAGAGAAAATTAGAGTCTCCCTTGGGTTTTGTTATTTGGTAAATCCCTAAATACTGAGCTGGCTTTAATTAAAAAAAAAAAAAAAAAAAGAAAAAAACTGAAATTAACTTTGAATAATTACTGGAGCTGGTACAAAAGTTCATACTTATCCAGATCTTCTATTTCATTACACTGAAATAGAGCAAATCCCAAAGCATCAGCATCACATACAACCATCAGTGGAAAAAAAGTGTGTTGTAGCCTTCATCCTACAGGACTTTCTTCCACCCCAGTGTGCTTGGTCCTCTCTTTTCTCCACAGCCTGTTTCTGCTGGGGAAGCCAAACAGTGCCGTTGGTTTTGGGAGCTGGCAGAGATTCAAGGCCGGTGAGACCACTGTATAGTTCTAGCTCTTGATTTGGAAACAGTTTAGGAGCGTGTGCTTTGAATCGTTGATTTGTTTCAGTAAAAAATCAGCTTTTAGCAAGTCACTGGCATTTCTCTGGGCTGGATACGGACACAAAGAGTACGAGGTTGTAGCTCCGACGTGAGGTCCAAGAGGAAGTGCAGCACACCGAGCTAGGCGTTACCCCGTGAATGTCAAACATCGCAGCTATGCAGGAGTGGCTGGCCTGCAGCTCATTTCTGTCTGCTGGTTTTATCTAAAAAGAACTTCTCTGGGATGAGGTGTGTTCTCTCAAGTGTGCACTACATTATGAAATTACAGCAAAATGTACGTCCTAGGCATTTCTGATTCTTGTTAACCTGGAAGAACTCTGCTGAATGCAAGATTTATACAACACGACAATACCATTCCTCTCACATTCTCAAACTGTAGCCTTAGATTAGTCTATAACTAGAAACTGCAGATAAAGCAAACTTTGGAGAGCTCTGTGTGAGGTGAGACCAAAAAAAACCTTATCCATTTCCAAGTAAATTTTAAAGTCATTATACACTAGAAATTTTCCAAATGAATGGAAAATCTTGCTAATAAACTGAAATGCACACCTTTTAAGCACAGTTTACATTTTCAACATGCAGAATTTAGCGAAATGTTTTTATTTGTGTCAGTGCTGTATCTTGTAACTTCTAAAACCCATGCAAGAGATTAAAACTCCCGTGTACTTTTTGGTTGTTTTCTCACTTAATCTCCGTTTGCCGTGGAAACACTGATTTCCTTGAGAGTAAGAGCATTCCCTCTGGTGCAACGCTGCACTTATCCCCCATCATCAAGGTGCGCAGTGGCCCCCTCACGGCAATACTCACCTTCAGATGAAATTAATCCCGAGATTCTTGTTATTAATAGAGGCCTCACAGAGGAAGCGTTACGAAAAATAGCTGTGGTTTTCTAGAATGCATTCCATAAAACAGGCTAAAAGTTGTTTGTATTGGTTTGTGGAGATGCAGTAAGTCATTTGTGTGGGTAATTTTTGATGAGTTATCCCAGGGTAACAAAGAAAAGGTTTTGCATGACACCACATTTCTTCTACTGTTTTGTTTTATGTTTTCTTTTTCTCAGTGTCTTACCCATAGGAGAAGCCCAGGACAGGTCAAAGTACAGTTTGCAACTAATCCAAAAGCAAAAATAAAACCAATACTTGACTACTTTATATATAGCATCTGTATATACATTCATACATACACACATACTTGTATGTCTTTCTTGCAACTATTTTGTACAAGTATATGATGTAATGCACTTTATCTCTAACCAGTATTCCCATGACTCCCAGGCAGAATGAAAGACTAATGACTAAAGACTAGAGAATAATAATTTAAAGCAAAACAGCACTGAAAGATAGAATTAATTTACACTGAACTTACACAGCAAAATATTGTGCCTAAGACAGAACTTTCCTAGAAACCTCGGAAAATCGCTAGGGCCAGGAAAGGGAGAAAAATACCTCTTCCACCTGCCTCCGCTCAGCCTTCATTCGGGGCAGCCAGAGAGTAAGCCTTTAGCTGGACATCACCTGCGCCACTAGTGACACAAGCAGCACACGGTGGCCATGACTCTCTTAATGCCAGAGAAGACGTCATTTCTGTGGCCATTCCTTGGGGCCTTACGGGAGCACGCTGCTGGGAGAGTACTGGGCACTACTGCTTAGACAACACGAAGTGCTCTTTGGCCAACACTGCTAAATTTCCTTTTTCCTTCCCAACAGTGTTTTGAAAACTCTTCCCTGATGCTGTGTTGGCTGGGCAGTGACGCTTCTTCTCACAGACTTTCAGCAGTTGCCTGTGAAACAAGTCATCAGTAATGACAGGAGTGCTTCTGTAGTATTTCCCTCTGCACTTGCGACAGGGTATGAAAAAACCTCTGGCAAGTAAGACATTCCTGTTGGGAGAGAAGGACATTACGGTGCTGGGCTCTGGCAGCGCGCGTGAGTTGTAACACGTCCGCCGTTCCTGCAGGGATGCACCCCCTGCGACAGCAGGGCTTGCGGACCCCAGGCTTTCGTTCGCATTTCTGTTGCCTTTGCTGCTGGTAAACTGAGGCTCAGGAGGACTGAGGGATGTCCGGGGTCTCTCAGGAAGCCTGTAGCAGATAAAGGCATCGACCCCGAGTTTTCTCTATGCACAACCCTTTCAGTCACACCACGTTTCTGATCTGATTATCGAGCTTAAAAGTGGGGCTATATCAACAATGAAGAAACGCTATTAGATAGCCGGTCCTCTCCGGTGTGCCAGCCACGAGGAACGTAACTGTGGTTTTCTTCTAAGCACGCGCTCATGCGTAATAGCATAATTATGTGCGCAAAATGTAATCATGTGCAGACACACACATTAGCGCAATCGTATACACGTTTTAAATATATACACATAAATAATGTATTAATTACACTCTAGAGTTAGAAAAACCCCATTGTTAAATACTTTGCCAATGACAGTAGCATGACAAGCCTGGAAACAGGGATAAGAGCAGACTATACCGTTCCTTAGGAGAGCATGGCATTGCTGCGCAGTTGCAGACGGGCTTGGTCAGGGTTGGTGGATGTTGTGCATTTAGCAGCCTGGCTAGCGCCTGGCTCATCCTGTACCCAACGTGGTTGACTGGTGCCGCATCTGAAAGTGAGAGGAAGATGTTAAAAGTTTTGTTACTGTTAATAATCACATCTTCAGCAAGTAGCTCTGCTTACAGTGTGACATTCCTGAAGCCACTATAGCCGTCTACTGCTTTGCCATTACTTCCCTGCTCAGGTGTTTTCTCAGTTGCGTATTTCAGGCTCTTTTTCGTCATGGGCGACTGTGTGCTCTCTACAGGACTGAGTCTCACCGGCCTCTTCTTGGGTAATGACTGTACTTTGTGCCTTTTAACAAGCACAACTTCCAGTCAAAACAACAGAAAGGAACTCAAAGTAAGTACAGTCTGGTACAGAAGCATTTTATGGAAAATTGCAACACTGCTTTGCAGGAAATTCTTTCCTGTTTCAGAAATGTGAAAAAAAATTAGGAACGGGGATTGGTCTGAAGGGAAACATGAGTAACATGGAGAATATTTTACAGCTATGTGCTGTTTTGAAGGCGGTATACGTTTTTCACAAATAAAAAAGAAAGCAAACTGAATTAACATTGGGCAGATCCAGAGGGAAGTGAGCGCTTAGAAATAGGACCACAGCACTTGGTGCAGCTTGGCTTGACATTTAGCTCAAAGGAGGTAAAAAAACCCCCAAACCCTCACCGTTTGCTTGTTTCACTGTGCGCAAAATGCATTGCTCCCAGCTGGGTAACTGATTGCAGCTATTTTGTAGCTGCAAAATAGCACAATAATATAATCATTGATTCGCCTGAGCAGCCAAGCAGCAGTAACGGGGCGAGAGCCTCTGCGGTGCATTGCTTGGGGACATGCCTGCTTGCAGCAGCTCCTCTGCCTGCTCAGCGCTCCTCTGAAAACAGACGCGGCACGACTGGAGCTGAAGCGCAGACAAGTTCCTCTCAGCACACACCGTCCTCTCTGCAGGGTAGTTCTCCTTTCTGCCTTAAGCCGTTTCATGTTTGCCCTGAGATGTGCGGTGGGGTAGCCCTGCGCTGCTGCAAGACCGGCTCCCATGCATGTTCGGTATGAGGTGTCAGCGCAGGAGTGCGGAGGATGTGGTTTGCAGTGAAACTGCTTGGTAGAGCATCCCAGCACAATTTAAATGCAGCTGATGTGCAAATCCTGACGAGAGGTAACAGAGTCCCGAGCGTGCCACAAAACCCTGGACCTGTCATTTCTACACGGAGGAATGCGCTGCTCCTCTGAGGCAGGCTGATGGAGCCAGCCGGCCCCGTCAGCTGGGGTGATCCTCTGCTCCCTCTGCTAGGTGACCGTCCGAACGCCGCGTCCGCGTGTCCAGGTGCCCCTTCACCGTGCAGCGCAGGCTGCCCTGGGCCTCCAGGGTGTGGGCAATGGAAATTCCATTTTCAAATACAGAATGACTGCAGCAAATGTGGGTGGATGGCACATGTACAGGGGCTGTGGTATGAGATACATAGGAACTTATGTTTTGTATGCATCAACCCCAGGTGCTGCAAAACCTAAAGCATTTCAAGTCACCATGGGTCAGCAGAGCAGTAACGCCTGAGGGGATGTATTCCACTTGAGGAAAAGCGCTTGTTTGGTGTGGAGCACCTTCCCGTGATGCGGCCCAGGACGAGCCCACCGTGCCCAGGCTTGAAACCTGCGGGGGCACCGCGGCTCACGGCGGCGGTGGGCTCTGCTCCCTCCCCAGCAGCAGAAGCGCATCCCCATCCCCTTTCCAAAACCCGAGGCGCCCAGCTGCCTCCCAGTTTCCAGGACAAGGGGCAGAAAAGCGCCCTGGCAGGGGAGCGGGCCGGACCACGGGCGTGCATGTCGGGAGGTGGATCGCAGCCTGGGCAGTGCCTGCTGCTCCCCCCGCGCCTCCGCTGTGAGTCAGCGACAGCCATGACGAATCCGTCCCGCTCTGCTCTCCTGAGGCCCCAGGCCAGCAGCACAGCAGCTTCGGGGCGGACTAATCAGCTAAAGAATTAATGTGTAATTATTAAATGTGGCAAAAATAATGGCCTTGAGTGAGAAAATGAATGCTCCCTGCCCTAAGAGGCTGAAAACTCAGACGAGATTTTTGCAAGCAGCTGTTGAGCGCAAGTACCCACCTCCTACGCCAGGCAAATGAAAATCCTCCTCCACCGCTCAGAATTTGGCATAACTGTGGTCATAAACCACATAAACGCGGTCACTCGCGCTTGCCAGGGACCTGCATCAAACCTCACTGCAAGTAATGGTTTCCCACCGCCCCAAGTGAGTTTTAAAGCAAGTCCAGGAAGCATTGTTTCTGCAACAGTACTGCAACACTGAAGTACTGTCACAGTACTTTATATGAGCCATGCCCAGATATCTGCACGTGTGAAAACCTCCTTTCCTGCTGTAGGGGAAAAACTGGAAGAAAGTCTGTAAATCAGGACACCAAAGTCCATTATCCTTTTAGGCAGAACTCCGAAAAGCTCTGCCAGCATTGCATACTGCTGTTAGAAGATACGGGATCCTTTTTAACAGGCAGTTAAACCCAAACCTGCTGTCGGCAGGTTGCTAGCGTGCTGATACTGTGGTGAACAAATAGTTAAGTGCCCATGTGCCCGTATCGGTGCTGCGATGCCAGCGCAGACATTTCCTCCACATCCTCTGCCTCTGCTGCCAAAGCACGTGGTTTGCAGCTAAAGGCAGGGAATATGCTTCACATGCCAAAGAGAGATAATCCCCTGTCCCTAGGGAACCCGGACACCCGGAGGGGGGGGCAGGGGGAAACTAAATACAGCCCATAAAGCTGGGAATGCTAAAGGGACTCCCAAAGCACAGAAGGGCTTGGAGGAATCACGGCAGTGGTCTGAGATGGGGAGCAATGTCCCAGCCCCGCTCGTTCAGGACGATGACAGGTCTCTGGGGAGAAGTTTGTTTGCGCCTTGTTTCCAGGGTTTGCTGGAGTCAGTGCGTGGCTGCCAGTTGATTTTCTTCCCTCTGACCGCAATCCTGCTGTTCTCTGCTGCTCTCTGTGCTCTGGCGTGTTTACGGAAGGCAGGGTTGCAGACCAGATCTTTGAGAGATGCACAGAGCATGACTCACCCACGGCAGCGCAGAGACGATCGCAGTGCTGGGTTGTTAAACCCAAAACCTTCCTCTCCGTACCCTGGCTGCTGGTGAGCTGGGTCCCTTGGCACAGACCTGTTGACATGTCCGAGCTCGTACTCCTTGTTTTTCGTGTTCGTCTTCCCAGAAATCTTGTACGGAAAGGTTCACAAGAGTCATTTTGCGTTGGCTCTGAGTTGCTGAGTACAGAGCAACAGCACGTGTGGGGCGAGTCGGGCAGTGCTGCGCTTGCGCCGCTGGGGAGGGATCTGCTGCCCGTCGGTGGGGCTGCGCTGCCTCTGTCCCCTCCGTCTCCCCGCCACGCGCACCAGGGCTCTGCAAACCGCCCAAAAAGCCATCAGCTCCCCCACATACCCAGGAAATCCCCCACCCAGGCACCAGGTTTTATACCCTTGGCTTTCACAGTTGCAGCTGTCTGTTAAGATCCTTCCGGACTTTGCCAAATACACTCCACCACAGTGCTTTTGACCTCTTTTTGGATGCTTAGAAATGTGCTACCGGCAGTGCAGGTTCCTTCAAGGCGACGCGTACCTAGGCTAGTGTTTGCTGCAGGCAGGCTTGCTTCTCCACATCCCTTAAATCCTTCAGAAGTGGTCTGTGAAGTACCCTGGTTTCAACCACTCCCACTGGGAATCAAAACAGCGTCAAGTACACATCATTTCTTAACATGGGCAAATAAAATTATTCAACTTGTTTTTCCAATACTCTGATGACATCTGGGAGTCTCAAGCATCCCCCTGTACTGAGAAATACTCAAAGATGTGGCAGAAAGACAGACTCTGAGGTGCTTGAGCTGTAAGACCCGGCCCTTTCTATTTCTTAAAATGGCTCCGAGCATCAGTGGCGTGATGGCACTTGTCCTGCTGTACGTCTGGCCCCAGCTCGCCTCTCCTCCTCTCTGGGATGCCCCCGTCAGGCGAGAGGCTTTGATTTTTGCTGCCTCTTTTTGCGGGAACTCCCTTCGCCCGCCTTGGGCCGTGACTCATTTCCTCATATGGCTCATCTCATCCTGCCTGCTGCCCGAGCTCATGGCTTGCTCTTGCCCTCTGCAAGCAGCAAAACTTGTTACAAAAACAAGCGAAGCTATCACGTTGTCGGAAATCTTGCCTTATTTTCTGCAGCATGCAGAGAGCTGCGTCTGTAGGCACCTCGGGGAGGCTTTGCATAGAGTCTGATGTGGAAGGAAAGGTGGGGAAAAAATCGGGTTATCTGCAGACAGAGCCATTTTATGTTCCTGTTGTGCAAACACACAGAGAGGCGCCGGCGACAGTAACTCAAAAAATAAAGTAGCCTCAACCTTCAGTATCAAAATCTTAGTATAAATTAACACCTTAAGTGACAGAGTGAAGGCAGAAATCTCCGGGTTGGCAGTGCTGCCTGCCTGGGGTCCTTGTGGTGACAGGCACGCTTCCCGAAAGCGAGCTGGCAGGGAGACTGGGGTGCACATTCTCCTGTTCTCTGTATGAGAGACCGTTCCCTTGTACGTGCATAGCACAGCAGGAATTCAGTCTCTCTGTTTTTCAAGATATGTGATCCTTTCTCTGCCATAGAAACCAATCCTTTTCTGGGATTGAAAACAAGAAAATTTGAGTTATCCTCCTGCCTTTCTTAGATTAATTTTCACCTGTCGCTCAGATACAGTTTGTGTCATTATTTATATCCATTTTAGGACTGAAGGCAAAGAAAACTGAGTGGTCAGAGTCTTAAAAAGACACAATCTCTACACATACACAAGCACAACTAAATTTCAAGATTTGGCTTTCTACCACTGTAGGGGTAAAAAAGGATTTTTAGGGTGGATTTTTAAAAATTCTTCATCTATTTGAATAGCCCACTGGTGATGTGCCGATGATTTTTTGTGCTTCTGTGAAAAGTTATTAGGCCTTGCCACATCCAAAGAGATGCACTCATGGAGACTGCAGCTGGAATTGAAGGACTGCTGTCACGTTGGGCCTAATGCACGACGCAGCAGGATTGTGAAAGGGTGCGGAAATGGAAGCCAGGCTGCAAAGCCAGTGTCCAGGCTGATCTCGGGTGGTGTGGAGAGAGATGCATTTGGAAACTACCTGTCCTGTGGATCTGCAGTCCTTACAGCCAAGAAACAGCAGACTGCTGCTGACTTTTATCAGATGCATCCTATTTTTTCACAGCCTTCAATTCAGTGTTGACAGATAAGGCATGGCACTATAGCAGTGATGGTTCACTGCTATAAATAAAAAGACCAGAGATGTGGTCAGATGTGAGACTGAAGCAGTAAGAGCTGCCATGCTATGCTTCAGCATGTGTGCATTTGTGTAATTTTGTGCTGCCTGGGAGAATTAAAACTTTCCAATTGGAACACGGGGCACCTCACTGATTTAGGAATCAGCCAAATACATCAGTCAGACTTGCACGGAGGTAAAGAACCTGAATAAAATCTGACCAAAAGCAGAGGAGTGGTTGTCAAGGTTGAAAACTCCTTGGAAGGGATGTTTGTGCTAGTGTATTTATCTGCAGGATTCCAACCTCAAAACTGATTGCAATTAAAATCTGATGCACAGAGAGAGGCAGTTCTCCCAGTATAGAAGAGAGGTCACAGTTGAAATGCCAGTAATGCAGTGCCCATTTCATTTTTCTTAAACGCATTTACTACTAATTATAAATGGGAGCTGAACTGGCAGAGGGGAGATTAGGTCATGTTGGCAGAGTCTGTTAGTTCATTCCTTATTTTCTCTTGAAACACTGAAACATGTGCCATCTGGTGAGGTCATAGCTTTTGCTTTTCTTTTTTCTTTTTCTNTTTCCCTTTTCCGGGCCAGGGAACAGGCTGGTTTGGATGACTGTGGGACAAGAGCCCTCTGAACACAATGTAGTTTATGGAAGTGCTCAGTTCTTTATCTCTTTGTGTAGTAGCCCTGGAGGACTTCCATGAAAACCTGTATTTCCTTCAGAATCACAGCTAAGACATGTCAAGAGGTCATCCTGGCTTCTGGAAGGAGGATGTCCTGGTCCCTCAATCCAAATAAAAGTGATCACTGGATCACCGGGCAGACCTTTTCATACTGACCTGACCCTTCTCTGTTACCATATTAGAAATGGGGTGTTATACTCTTGGTCCTCTCTTGTTCCTTTTTTTAAACTAATCACTGCTTCAAACTGTGGTTGAGTGATGGGGCCTGCTAATATTTGTCCCATGTAATCAATGAAGAGAAGACCTTGTGAATTATCATTATTATTAGCAGTTGCCATTCTGCGTCAGGGTGAGCGTGATAGCAGAGTGTGGTCTTTTCTAAAGAGCCTGTGCTTACACCAGATCCTTAAAGGTAAAAAGGTTATTAAAAGCTTAAAACTGAAAAAAAGCTTATTTTCAATCCATTTAAAAATACATCCAGATTATAGACTGCTTTAGGTGTGTGAATTCCGCAGTATGGCAATAAGGAGTGTTTTTCAGCGCCATGCCTTCTGATGTGATTTGCAGCCTGTGTTGAGCATTTGCCCAAGGTGACCGGCAGCAATGGAAACCCTCTGACCACGTTGTCCTTCCTCTCTCTGTGTCTGGAGGACTGCTGGGGTTACATTCCCCAGGGCTGTTTGCAATGCAATAACCCGAGTTTCTCCACCATTCTTTCCCAATAGGTTGGGGGAAAGCAGTCCACCCCCAGGACCAGCCCCCCAGGAAGACAAGTAGTAGCTACGAGCTGTCCTGCAGTGAAGGCATGGCCAAAGGATTTCCAGAAGCAAACAAGCCAAGAGATGGCTAGCTGAACGGTCAACTAGCACAAGCCCAAACCAAGGAGTGACACAGAACATTAGTGTTTTGTTGTGATGCTTTGTCAGAAGCAACAGACTGCTGTGCCCAAGCCTTGTCCTGCCTGACCACTCGAGGAGTAGTGGCAGGGACTGTCTACATGATGTGAATGCAAGTTCGCAGTGGAAAAACCCTCTAGAAAAATGCCTG
>VZTL01015050.1:97532-125467 GCA_013400535.1 Scopus umbretta
GGGGAATTCTCTTGTCTTAGCTTAGTGTCAGACCGCCTTGGTTCTCCTGCTTTCTGCATTTTGGGGATTACTTCTTTTGGTGGTATGCAGGGAAACATCTACCCTGGGTCAGTTACTGCACTGCCATACAAGCCATGGAGTCAGCAGGTCTGGGTGAAAACAAGCCTGGGGAAGCATGGCATGAGAGACAGGGGTCCATCAGCTCCCAGCTCCTCCAGTCTTGGGGAAATGGGCAGCCGGTGCCGGAGAGATGCAGCTGTAGCAACCCTCCTGCCCTAGACCCAGGCAGTGCTCCGTCTACTGCTGTGTGGCAGCTCTGTGATTTCAGCTGCACGACCTTCCTACGGGTTACACATGTATATTGGCATCCACCCAAGTGGTGTGAGCCTTGCAACCTGCAGAAACAGCGGGTCTGGGTGAGAAATGTGTGGTTTGCATCACTTGCCATCCTCCCTTCGCCCGTAGCTATGTGTCTGTCGCCTACCTGCTCTGTACTCGTGTTAATTAATTTCTAGTAAAATAAAAATTTAACACACATTACAAAAGATCTTCAGTGTGAAACAAATCTGTGTAGACTTTAATTTGACACATCATAAAGTTTTTCAGGCAAGACCAGGAAGACAGCATCTGATTAATCTAATATGCAAATATAAGCCTGTTAGCAATTCATGCTATCAAATATAAATAAGACAGTGACAAAGCTGAGGTTTATTCCTGGGTGATGTGAAGTAATCTGTCTCGATCCTTAAGAAATATTCAGGGAGGCACTGGCTCTGCTGAAGACTTAGACAGGGTTTTTCAGAGGGGGATCTCGGGGTTTACAAAGAGAATATTTAAAGACAGTGCATCCTCACTCACAAAGGACCAGTAATGGAGCAAGAAAATAAATGTCTGTGCACGTAGGAGGAATCTTTGCTTCCAGCCTGAATGGAGGTGGATGCTCTGGAAGAGCTGGAGTCCAGGTGACTCCTGGTTAGGGAAAAAAGAGAGGACAAAGAAAAAAAGGATTGAAAAGCTGATATGGGATCATAGCCTTTTCCATTGCATTTTCCTTTGTCAGATCAAAAGATTTCCTGAAGTTTCACCTCTTTTTTTTATTGATGACTGGTGGATGTTAGTCTTGCAATCTTTCCCTCAAGCAGTTTTGAATCCCCGACTGCTGTGATCTTGGTCTCTTTGTACTCCTCCACTTTCTGTCCCTCGCCTGCAGCGGAGTGGCAGTGGTCTCCCATTGCTGCACTCGGTCAAGGGGTTGAAATTCCTGCCAGGAGCCCTGGGTCAATTCCTGGTGCTTCATCGGGGGGTTGGGGCTCCCCCTGTTCCACCCTGCAGCAAAAAAGGGCTCGATGTGAAAGACTGGGGTGCCCAGGGAAGGAGCTGAGACAGAGAGAGGAAGGGTAGCCCATGGGGCCCAGTGCCAAAACACCGCATGGTTTTCAGTCCAGGTAACCCAGAGGGATTTTCCTCACCTTTGCTAGGAGTATGAAAAGTGGCTTTTTTCATTTGCCATTCATTGGCACCGATGGTGTTCTACTTTTAGCGATGCTCCCGTCCCACACACTGGTTATGTCTGCTCTGTACTGAAGGACTCTGTGTGAATGCAGTCTTCATGGCACTCAAAATATTTTAAAATGCAATATTATAAACAACAACAAAACCACAATGGTCTTGAACATATGCATTGCTGAAACATCAGCAGTGTACAGGGCCTGGGCACCCAGCATAGGGAAGGAGCCGGCTCTTTGCTGGCTTGTGACGCAGCGGCTGTTTTCCCCTGTTTGTAGCACAAATTCGGGTGTTTGCTGTGAGGAAGACTCTTGCTGGCATAACCTTTCTGAGGAAGAAACTAAGAAACCTTTTAACCGAGTTTGAAAGGCTAAGGAGTGCATGTGAAAGAATGGAAAAATGAACTAATCAGATTTGAATTATTTTTTTTTTTCCCTAGGGCTCCCTCTGCATGTGCAAATTCGCATTCGACAGCAAAAGCTGGGAGCCCCGGAGCTGGCAGCAGGCTTTCAAGGGCTCGGAGCTTCTCCTGCCCTTGTCCGCCCTGCACAAGGTACCGCTGCAGCTCCGGCTGGCAGGCAGACCAGGCTGCCGACTGGCAGCCCTGCCAGAGTTCCTCTCTCCCTTTTTTTGCCCCAAAGGGGCTCACCTTGTAGCCATGGCAACTCTCTGCCAGGCACAGGCAGGCCCCGGAGCTGGTGCTGCCTGCGGCTTCCCACCCGCTGCCTGCGAGCCGCAGCATCGCCTCGTGGGTCCCAGCATCCCCTCGAGGGCTGCTCCCACGCACGCTCCCGGGACCAGAGGTGCTGGACGAGACACCCGATTAAATTTTGGTCAAGGGAATGGGGCCATTGGCCTCAGAAGGGTGGTTATCAACATCTGGGCTCGCTGCTGTGACAGACAGCCCTGCGCCACAGTGCATGTCCTCTCTGTCTCAAAAAATCTCCCGTTAAGATGTATATTCTGGGTGAAAAAGGGATTTGATCTTGCTCCAGCAGCAAGCTTAAAGGCGTTAAAGGGATGGTGTCGTGCAGCCTGGGATTTTGCTCCCAGGCTTTTTGCAGTTGTTTGTTATTACAGACATTCGTTATGCCCTGCACTAGCTGGTTTGTCCTTTAAGACACCTCATTATGGCAGCAACCTTACTTAGTGAAAATTTCTTAATGAAGGTTTCTTAATGAAAACAGTTACTTAAGGTTGCCAATAGGTTTCTCTTCTTCACTCATATGGGCAGCCCAGACCCTTTCCTTTTGTTGCCTTGAGGACTTCTCCTCCTGATGGCCTGAGAAACAGAGGATGTAAGAGAAAAGCAAATTCCCACACTCTCTTGATCTGGACAGCAGCTTCTTAGGGCTGCGAGGGGAATGGGGGGCATCTCCCTTGAGGGGGCCGGAGGTGATGACTTGAAATCACGGGGACGTCCTGACCCAAGCCGGCGTGGGAGCAGCCTGGTGCGAGCTGTGGCTCCATCCCTGCCGCACAGCTCCTGCAGCTCATCTCCTGCTGCCCGAAAGCAGCACCGTAATCAGGAGCTGCAGGTCCACAAGTCTCCGCATTGCTCCCTGGGGAGCCGTGCTGGCTTTGCTGGAAGAGGCAACGCTGCGCCTGCCGAGCAACCATTTCCAAAAGCCAGCAAAAAGGCTGTGCAGGAGCCTCAGATCTGCTTTGCTCCTAGTCTGCAGTACTGATATTTCTGTGTGCCTAATTACCCACCCCTGGGTTTCATACCAAGCTCTGTTTCTGTTGGCGTGATATCCCTGAAAAAAGCTAATCTCCAGATTCACATCTTTGTTAAGAGAGTGGAGAGGGGAAGGGGAGACTGGACCGGCTGAAAAGGAGATGGCACTTGTAAAACAGATAGAAATCACAGAATCATAGAATTATTAGGGTTGGAAAAGACCTCTGAAATCATCTAGTCCAACCATCAATCCAAAACACCATGTCTACTAAACCATGTCCTGAATCCGTAGGATGATATTATTCCAAAGAGAGGAGACTGTGGACAGATTATCAGTGCCATCACACACAGTGGAAGAGGCTTGTGCCTTCTGCTTTGGCTCTGTTTGTATCTTGTGAAGGTGGAGAAATGTGGTTGTAGTCCATACCATATATCTATATGATATAGCTGCATCATATATCTGTGGTTGTAGTCACCAGAGGCATGCAATAGTGTAAAAACATTTCGTAACTATATCATGCCGGGAGATAAGTGTAGTCTCTACTTAGCATAGAATAACTTATTTTTTTAAATCATCAGCGAGCTTGATCCTTTTTCTATTTTAACAGTAATGTCCTTCACACTCCTGGACTTTCTGTGGCATTACTTCTATTTAGACACCATTAAGAGATATATCTGCTCACAGCTATGCAATAGCAAAGGGGAGGAAATTGTAACTACATTTCCAGTGCAAATATATTGATTCAATTTCAAAGATCAGTGTTCAAAAATCAAATGCAAGCTGGCATTTTCCCTCAGAGGCATTTCAGCTCAGTGGGTACGAACACTATGCCAATCAACATTGGTCCTGAATGTAAAAATGGAATTATGTTCTAAACTAAACCTCAGAAGATGCTTGTTTTGTGAATAGTTCGGAGTAATTCAAATGAGATCATTTCTCAGGCATTTTTTCCTGGTGAACAAAAGAGAAAACAGCTGCAGTGATGAGCAGCCACATACATTGTCAATACTAGGTGATACCAACACATTGTTCTACCAGACAGGCTGTTTCCCCAGAGTGACTGTAACTCTGGCTATCATCACAGTTCTCCCCATTCAGCTTGCCAATGCATTGAAACTAAATTTGCATCTAATTTGCATGAAGCAATTTGCCATGCAGTGATCAAACTGATTCTTTCATTCCGGTTATTTTGTGGTTACACTGGAAGCACCAATGTCACCACAAATGAGACACCTGGACTCCAGTGGACGCACGGCAGCTATACTGGGTCCTGGTTATATACCAGCATTTTCAATGTTTGTCCCTTTCTTGCAGTCTGTAGCAATATCTAGTCTTTAATATGTGCTACAGGCTTTTTATTGCGACTGTTTGGATGCTTTGAGGACAAAGAGGTGTTGGTACACGTATGTAAAGGGTTTTGGGCTCTTATTCCAGTGCTTGCATGTTCTCCTGGAGAGGAGAACGGGTGAATGAGAGCAAGCCAGCCAGCGGTAAGGAAGGTCAGATTCCAACATGAAAACTACTCCACTGCACAGCTGGTTTGTAGCCCTTTCTAGCTCCTTACAAATGCAGCCTAGCAGAGGAACACACGGAGCAAGGGTGACACTCTGTGATAATCTAGGAGAAGTACAGGGGCTTGTTTTGGTTTGGCAGATATCTCCTTGTTGCTCACGATCGTTACAAAACCACAATAGAAGGACTTTGTTCATTGTGGTTCTGGGCCAGGCCGATGTCCTCCTCCCAGCCTCCGTGCCTACCCAGGGTCAGCACTTCAGCAGGAGCAAGCAAGCTGAGTCCCACAAGCAAGTGAGAAGCCAACACGCTGGCCAAAGCACAAGCTCTGTTCATTTTAGCAAAACCGTGTGCTCTCTTAAGGAACAGAAAAAACAGTTTGAAAATTTAAGACCAATTTTCCCAGGTAAAATCCAGTAAAAGTTGCTTCATGATCCTGGCAGGGGAAGGTGCCTTATTCTCTACAGGTTTGTGCCTTCCAGTTGATTCTTTCCTGCCAACTTATAATAAGGTTTCAGCACAAGGGCATGCCTTGCTAAATATTAAAGGATATATGTGCTGAAGATACCATGAGATGCATTGGGAGAGGTTTCAGCCTTTTAGATACAAAAATGCCTTTCTGAACATCAAAAAAAAATTAAGAGGGAAACTAAGCAGAGGGTCCTCTAGTGCCTGAGAGATTGTAAACTCTGACAGAAGTTTTCCTTTCAGCTAATACCAGTCATAATGACCATTGAAAACAGATAGGTGTTATTCCTCGTATGGACAGTCTGCATGGCCTTCTGTCACTGCGTCTGTTGTAGGTCTTGCACAACAAGGAAAAAAAAAACAACTCAAAACAGAGTTTCACATGATTCAAAACTCTTCAGGAAATGAGGCTAAAAACACAAACTAGAATTTGCTTTAGGAAAATAATAGCCCAGAAAACAGACACATTCAGCAACGATTAGGGTCTTGGACAAGATTCAGCCGTGTTCCAGCGTTGCTTTGGGTATTGGCTGTCTTTTAGAGGAGGCCGTAACTGGCATTTTCACCGTACATGAACTCTCTGCATCCTTAAACATAGCAGGGCATAGAGCGTGGCCTCTGAGACCAAAGGTGTTGGTGTTACATCTGGAAATTTAGCAGCCCCCGCCCCAGCCCTGAGAGTACGGACAGTGTGTGCCCCCCCGAAAGGGGCCATGCTGCTTCTCAGCATCCTTGGTGAGAAAAAGAGCCCGAGCTGCTGCAGCTGGACGGTGATGAAGTAGAGCTGCTGGTCTCTCAGAGCAACACGAGTCTGATCTCTGTCCTGCAGCGACAGCTGAATGATGTTGCCTGATTTCTATCATTTGCAGAAATACGGAGGTCTTTCTGACAGAAGAAGGGCATCAATATGTGGGAAATCCTTCCCTTGCAGAAACTTCATTTCTGAGAGATTTTGCTCAAATCAGGGTGAGAAATCTGGTATCTGTTCTGATCATGCCCTCCTCTGAAAAGCAGGGGCTTTCCCAAATAATGTGACATTCATACTGGCTGTATAAATAACTTCTGTGCCTTTACTCTGTATCAGCTTTGCAATGTTAGCCATTACAGCTTTTATTGGGAAACCTCATCGATCATTTGCATCTCACAGAAACAACACAACTGAGAGTAAAGGAATTTCACCACTGGAGCTGCAAGCGATTTGCATTTTGCAGCTATTGGGACAGCAGGGCAGGATAAATTTTACCCTGAAATCCTTTCTTCAGCTCTTCCCACTGTTCATGGTACCTTTATCTCTTTCAGCACCAAATATTTTACCGAGCAATCCCACCTGATATTATGCTATACTTCCTTTCCGACTTCTCCTCCACTTTTAGTATCTCCCATTACATATTACTATTTTGAGTGGCTGATGCCAAACTGTAAAAATTTTTCTTTATCCTACCCCAGATCTTTGCAAACGCTCGAGACTTGTTGTTGGAAATACACCTTAAGCTACTCGTGCTTTTTTATAGATGTTATCCTGGAAGATTAAAGCTATTACCTCCCTGCTGTCATATCTTTGGAAAGATGATAATTTTGCTAAGTAGGAGCAAGAATAATCTGTTCTACTCACCAGCCTTTTTTAATCAGTGGGTATGTTCATGGCTTGTTAGCAGAACAGTGGCTGCCTCTCTGCAAGCTGTCAGCCTGCCACAGCGGTTTCTTCTCCAGCCCTTTCCCTAAACCGCCGTGGGAGAGCTGTTAATTAGAGTGACCAGCTGTCCCGGAGGTTATGTGATGAACTTCTCTGCTGCGTGCAAGTCAAAGGACGTGGCTGATTCACAGGGACTGCAGCAGCCTTGAACACAGCCAGGATGGTGTGCAAACAGCTTTTCTGTTAAAAATGGGCTGTTGGATTTGCTTCCCTCCCATTACATTGGCAGCCAAACATCTGAAAATAAATCGGGTGGATCAGAGGAATTTCAGCAGCCAGCACAGATGGTCGATAATCTTGGGACAGCCGTAGTCGTAGCCAAACGCTGAGGTCCAGGATCATCCTGGCATCAGAGGCACAGCGCTACTGAATTTCAGTGGGGATCTCTTGCACCACGGAGGGACCTGGGGAAGCCCAGTGTGCAGTTATGTGGGTTGTGGTCCTGCCACCTTTCGTGTAGGTGCGAGTATAAGCACTGAGCAGTCCCGCTGGCTACAGCTGCATAAAGTATCATGATAAATATTTTTATCACCTGAGAAAAATATCACGGAAATCGGTTTCTCTGTGCTGAAGATGGCTTACCAAGCCTGGTTTTCTTCTTCCTAGGCCTGGTTCAAAAAGGGAGTCCTGGCCCAACTGTAGCAGTGAAAGGTTTGCCTCTGAACTCATGGAGGCAGGATATTAACATCATCCTTCAGGCCGCTGAGATATGGCTTCCAGCACTGCCTATTGCCTCTGTTGTTCTGCTAGTAAGCCTTTTACCCAATTTCATTTAAGGTTTGTTCCTCTTTGTGCAGAAAATGCTTCTGCCCAGTAATCCTATTTCATAATCCCTTCCGTGTCTGTCTGATTTATATCACCTCGGATCTCCCATGATCTACTGCAGAGCAGCAGTCAGACATCTGCTGGCTTGTCCAACCCTATTCTCAGTCCTGTCAAGCTGCAAACATCTCAAAACATCCGTGGCCTCTGCTACCCTTTCCAGGCACGGTTCAGACAGAGCCACACGTCTTACAGAGTACGGCCAAATTGCGCTTATGCCATGAAAAGGGTGCTCAGTGCTGGCCGCTGGGTTGCAAACCTTGAGTGAAATTGGCTCCGCAAAATCCCTAATGCATATCCCGTTGCCTTTAGGAGGACCCAACAGGAATCACTGCTGCATTTCTGCTGATGTTTTCTCAACATTGCCTCTGAGGCATGGTACTGACAGACAGTTTTTAGTGTTTCATAAAAATATCTCTAGAAAATTATGTTGGGAAATTTCTTTTTCCACATAAGTTGTTTGTTTGTTTGTTTGTTGCTTCTGTACGCTCTGTTTGTGAAGATACCGCTACAGCATTTTGGAGACCCTGGCCAGAAGGTGCTGAGTTGTTCTACAGTCACTAGTTTTCCTGGTCTGTGCCTCGGCGGCACAGACGGGCTGTCAGAGCCATCTTTCCTTCCCAGACTCTCTCCAGAGCAGGAAGAGCAGCGCGCGAGGAGCTGTATGCCGGCTCTGCGGCCGCAGCCCTGACCCTTCTGTCCCGGCCTGGGGAAGGGGCTTCAAATCCATCTCCCGGCTGTGCCCGGGAGTGTCACTGTGCTCCCAGCTGCAGGGGAAGGGTTCCTGCCTCATTTGAATAATGGGTTAATTAGTGCTCCTGTGTTTAAAATTGCTCCGAGTCCATCAAAGTCTGTGAAAGCTTTGTCATGTGCTTTATGGGGATTAGGAGGAGGCATAATTTATATAAGATAAGGAAAAATGAGACAGGAAAAGGAAGAGATTATTCCAGAATAGAAACAATTAGTACAACCAGTAAGAATTTATATACTGTTTTTTAATTTTCATTTTTAGAATTTATGTATGTATTTTGGGGCCTCATTTTCTCCCCTAGCCCTACGTAGCGCCATGGCAGGACCCAGCTCCCTAACAGGATGCACTGGGCTTGTTGCACAAAGGCTGGGGTAACCTGGGAGAGGCAGAAGCACCATTACCCTCTCGCAGGGCACGTGGATGCTGTCGGGAAAGGCCTGGCAGGTGGGTGGACGGTCCTGTGACTTTGTTCTGCAGCAGCTTCTGCTGAAGAAGAGAGGAGGAGGAGCTCTGTTTGAAGGGGATCTAGGTGGTGGGGAGAGCAGATGCCCATTTTTTTTCCTGAGAAATAAGTGGAAATAAATAATTCAGCAAAAGAAAAATTATAGAGAGCTGAATTTGTCACCATTCCTTGTAGGGCAGGCTTTTAAAATGCACAGTAATTTCTGCTGGGACTGGATGGGAACTTGCTGTCTAAATGCATGAAAACTTATTAAGAGTCCAAGCAAATGTATTTCTTGTCCAAACAGGGTTTCTTCACATGGAAGTAACTGTGAGTGGAGTCAATAACAGGTTATGCAGTGGCAGAGACCTCATGGAGTTACGGCACACATGAGAGCTGGTTGATTCAGAGCACATGCGTGGCACTACCCCTGGGCTTCGCTGCAAGTACAGCGCCTGTGGGCAACCTAAGAGCGCCATGCCCGCGCTGGCAGGGCAGGCTCTGCAAGGCAGGGGCGGAACGGACGGAGCGTACAGGAAAGACCTGGGTGGCAAAGGGCTCCTCTGAAGGCACCGAGGACCCAGTATTTGTCAACACGGGTAATTATTTGTTAAGAGTCTGGTAGCCAACGTCAGGAGCACCTCGATTAGTGTGAATATACGTGACATGCGTCCTGGCCCTTTGCTGTAAAAGCTGTGCAAGCGGCAGCTGTGCACAGGCCGCTTGGTGCGTAGGCAGCAGAGCTTCACCAGGATTTGTGGGAGCCACCTGTGAAGACAAGAGAAGGTGCTGGGCGTTGGTCACCTTTGGGAATCTCTTGCACCAAAGCCCAGGTCAGCCCCCTCGCACCGATGAGGGAGAGTGTGGGCTGTCAGATTGTCTGGTTTTAAGCCAAAACATGAAAATCTGAAGTTAATTTTTCTCGCCCACCTATGACATTTCAGTTGAACAGAGGAACTTCGCAAAAGTATCCTTGCGCCATTTCTTTTTAAAAAAAAATTGCTCTTGAGCAGGCAAGTAACACCAACATCCGGAGTCAGGCAGAAATTACCTGTGTTCCCAGATATCATTCTGCCTCAGCATCTGATCATCACCTTTGCTATTCCTTTTGACGCCGAGGTTACATACCATGCAAACTATCCAGGAAGTTTGTCATGAGAGCAGATGTCCACTGGCAAAAACACAGGCATACGTAAATGCTTTCTAGGGGCTTTCCTCTTTATTCACTTAATTTACAGGTGGCCCTACAAACCTGTTTGTGCAGTCACAGCTGCAGCCGTACTTAAACACGGAGTAGGTACAGCATGGAGACGCAGAAGCAGCAGGGAAACCTCTTCATCTTGCCCAGAGCGTGGGACTGCCCAGGCTTTGCTGTGGCTGCCAATATTGGTATCGTGCACTAAGCAGCATCTGCTGCAACGCTGGGCTGCGTGAGGTGGGACCCTGGGCTGATACCAGCTGCAGAGCTGGGAGGATAAGCGTATTAATTGGAACAAGAGATGCGGGAGTACATCAGTCATTCAACCCCCTTGACATGGGGTTGGTAACACAGGGATGATCTCAGACAAAAGCAACTTCCATTACCTTGAAAACCCTGAACTGCCAGTCTGAGGCATAATTCCTTGTTTGCAGAGATAATGTCAATGATTGGAATAATCATCAACCTGATCCAGCTGGCAATGTAAACACTTTATTTTCATGGCTGGAGCCGTGTTTGCTGAGCAGTAGCACCTGTGACACACTGGAGGATGAGCTCACACCCATGAAATATTTCTGTTCCCACTTCTATTGTCCTTTGCAACGGAAGCTCTCACCTTTGTTTTTACTATAAATCCCTTGTAGGAGAGAGATCATCCGCAGTTCTGACTCAGACCATTAAGAGCATATTGAGAAATAACTTAGGTTTCCCAGAAGGCTAATTTACGTCAGCAAGCAAAAAGATAATCACAGTCATAAATCTTTGTCTGTGTCCGTATCTCCTGATTGCTTTAAAAATATCAGGACAATACTTTCTATACCTTAACCAAATGCAGTAATTTGACTTGTTTTTCCTAACGTCTGCAGTGCATGGTAGTTAGGCTGTTTTATAGCAGCCTCATTTCCAGCATGCTGGAATTAAGCACGGTCTGTAAATTATGCATGACTTTTTAACATTCATGAATCCCATCATTTTACTTTATTGATCAGTTCTTTCCCATAATTGGCAACAGTCCATGAGGAAATGCATGTTCTACATCAGGCAAATGGGAATTTTATTGATGTAATATTGGGAAAGCAATAGACATGCTTAGCAAGCTAAAATGTTACTATCCTTTATGTTTGTTTGAGAGTGGTATCGGTGTCCTTCTGCCTGTATTTTACCTGGGGTCTTCATGGGAGTTAAAAAAACTGCTCTATGTAATATTTATAGGGAAGCTAGGATATCCACCTAGGCCTCTACTGCCATTAATATTAACAAAGGTGACCATATACCTTCCTTTCCTTCCATTAATATTAATGAAAACGAACACATATGTCAATGTAGGCATTCTAAAGTTTTCCATTATACCTTTTTTCCTTAGGACTGGCAGTCGACCTTTCCTGCTCCCAGTCTCTGTCCTTCACTCCGCACACACACCAAGTAGGGCACGTATGGCCAACTGCAACACAAGGCTCTTCTGCTGACCCCCCACGCCCGAGGCACAGCAATTCCTTTCACTTTAGCATAAACAAACCTACCACGAATAATCTGGTTAATAAAGGCTGGGCACTGAAATAGAACGTTTGCCCTTGTGTCAGTTATAAAGCACAAGGTATAAGACACGTCAACAACAACAAAAGTTGATGGCTAGAGAGGAGCCACAGCCAATACCTCTGCTGTCCTTATGTTCAGATCATGGGAGAAAAGAAAGGAATCCCTTCTTCTCGAGGGCAAACCCAGCCCTTAATAAGATAAAACAAATTTTGTATAAAAATGGTTACTGGTTGGACATGGTGGCACCAAACCCCTTACTGCTCTTCACAGTGGGGGACACTTTTAGATGGTCCCACAGAGCTCCCAAAGAACAGTCATGGTAACAAAACAGCTCCCCGTGTTGATCGTGACCTCTCATGACTCCATTTGTGTATCTGTGGAGATACAGACTCATAGTTTGAGGGCAGTTAAAGGAAATTTAGTTCTCTACTCCTAAATGATGTAAATGTGTGATTTGCATTCATTGCATTCCACTTTGGGAAAATGCCTGATTCTGTTGTGCACTTTGATAAAAGTGATTAGTGCCAGAGAGTCTATTCTGCATCAGTTATTGGGTGTACGTAATGAGATCAATTTGCTCATTTGATTTCCTGCTCATCAAGGAACTTTATTCTTGTTGAGTGTTACTGAATTTGTGTCCACCAGGAAAATGAAGAGATTTAGATTTATTCTAATAAAACACCAACATGAAATCTGCAGAGAAAAATGGGTACTGCTCTGAAACATGATATTAATTTGAAGTGTGCATATAGCAAAAACACTCCTTGTTAAAGCATAACTTGCCTTTTACTCATCATTTTTCTCCAGAGTGCACAGGAGAAGAAATAGAATGACCTCAGGGTTTTTTGTTGAGAACAGTTTCAAAATTGCTGAAAAAATATGGTTGAAAAAAAATTAATTGTGCTCTCAGGAGGTTTTGTATGCTCTCAGTTACACCTCATAAGAAGTATAAGTCTCAGTAGTTCGTATTAAAATAATAAAAAAGTTACTAGGGAAAAAAGCTATTCTCCACAAATAATCCTATAAGGAAAGTACGGGGTGCATCCAGTAGCCATGATGGCAGAGAGAGCTCATGTTGTATTTCAAACAGATGAAACCTTTCTCCAAAGATCCTAGAAACCCCACAATACAGCAGATTATAATCCTAGCAATAAAGTAAAATGGCAAAGAAGAGTATAGTCTCTAACAGGTGCAAAACCCCTTTGTGTTCTAACGTATCTTAGCAAATAAAGTCTATAATCCAGAAACAGAGGAAGGCTACAAAGAAAACAAAGCAAAAATCCACTTTTGAAATTTGAAGTTTGCAAACAGTTATCAGTAGCCTCATTCGGCAACCTGTCACCAGACTATGAATGTGTGCCGTCCCGGGCACGAGGTCTGCGTCAGTAGCCTTGCTGTGAAAGCAGCATTCACGGCGGGGCTTTTTGGGGAGTCAAATCAAATACAGCTTTGGCTTATGAGAATATGATTCTTTATTACATGTCATGTGAGAGAACATATGTCTTGATCTTTGAATTTTTGCGTAGCCAGGGAATGCAATGACCATCTAAATGAATTATTGACCATCTTGGATACGGGGAATTAAAACACTTTGTTCTTTAAGAACACGCCTTTTTCCACCAGGCTCCCTGGCGTTACACAACCAGAGCATCAGAGTGCCCTCACCACGTTGTACACTTTTTCCAATACGTTTGATCTTTATAATAACTTTGTGACTATGCAGAGCTCTTCATAAATATTTAATTCAAATTATTCTGCAGACAAAAGCACCAGGGAAGAGTCAGAAAGTGACTCACTGTTTCTTAATCAGAGATAAGTGACTAGGCAGCTCTGGCGTCGCAGTGGGAGAGGGTTATTGGTGCTGATTAAATCATCTGAGGATGGATCCCATGTGAGCCTGTGGGTTGCATCCCGGCTGGAGCAGGTGGCTAGCCGTGCCGCGGCAGCGCACACCGAGCATCTGGTACCTCCCTGCTACGGGTCTGGAGCAAACTGCACAGTTAGTCTTGTTCTTTGCAGGCAAGGCTTTGTGATTTATAAAACTTATTTTCTCCACAGCACCAACCGAACCCCTCAGTTCCGGCATCGAAAAAGAGCAAGGTGATGTGTGACTGCCTTCTAACATACCATTTTCATTAGATAAATGCCTATAGGTCAGCACACTGTAGGTTCAGGCTGTCCTTATAGTTAATGGCTGACTCTGCAAGGCACTTTGCCGTCACCGCTCAAGCGCCAGACTGCCTACCTCCTAGGCATTTGGTTTCACAAGTGCAACCCACAGACTTAAACCAGACACTGTGCTCATATCCTTTTAGGAAACAGAAATACATTTAATTTAAAAAATCTTGTGGGATAGAAAAAAGTATTTCTTGTACCACCAGCTGGAGTATTTGAGAGAAAACAAGCACAACTTGAATACTCTAATCTAGCACAAATCACTTCAGCAGTAAAATAATGGTAAAAAAACAGTAGCAGTAATGTATTTCAGCTTTCACAAGCTTTAACCATGATATCACGGGTGGAAATAAGAAATAAAAAGTGATTGTGCATTAAAATAATTGATTGCTCATTAAACACTTTGTGCAAGGTACAGCCATTCCTGTGTTCTTCTGGTACAAATTTAATTGACTTCTGCTATGCTCACATTTTTCTGGAATTTGTTTTCATTGATTTGGTGGCCAATAGTGAATTTATTATATTTGGTTAATTGCAGGAAGGTTTTAAAATAAAACCAATCATCAGCTTTACCTTTTGAGCTTAGCTGGTTAAATGAGAGCGGGTAGACCAGCAGCTGTGGAGGTCCTGCAGGAAAAATTGGTGAAGAGACATTTTCATGAAATGACACTTTCCAGCTACAGCTCCTTTGAGGTCTAGTCGTCCACAGCCTGCCTGCCAGCCTGGAGGAGGCCAGCTCACCCAGAGACCAGCTTGTGCTCATGGATGTAAGTAGCCTGCCTTTATCTGTTCTTTCTTTGGCTATCCACATGTGCACGCTCACGGTTGTGTCCTACAGCAGCAAAGGAGGTGTCTGAGCTGCAGCTGGCACCAACCTGCAGCAACCCTGCAGCAGCTCCTCCACCCACATCGGCTGCAGTAATTTCTTTGCACATGCAGTTCCCCCAAGGGGGAACACGTCTGATGTACTTGTCGTCACCTGGATTGTCCCAGCGTTTCTGCAACAGGTGGCGTTTCCTCAGGACACGTGTCTTTGTCCTTTTGGATGTACACGGCATTGCCGTGCTCCCACTGAGAGGTCACCGAAGCCTGCATGAGGGCTTCCTACCCATCCCATTCTGTCCCATCCCATCCCATCCCATCCCACGGATGAAAAGGTTCCATCCCACATTCACTTGAGCCAGATACAGAGATGGCTAAGCTGCCTGTGAAACTGCTTGGGAGACACTGCACTTACTATTAATTTTGAAGTAAGAAAGAATCCCCTTTTTTTTTTGTACTTAAAACATGGGTCTGCAAATGGCAGTAGGTCAGGGGGTGCTGCAGGACATCAGCCAGCACTGCAGGGTCAGCAAGCCATCCCCACTCAGCGCTCTGCCTTGTGAATTGTTCTTTAAACATTCTTAAAAGTGATTTTAAGATGTTTTTAGCTATCTTTTCCCATGGTTTGTGAAAGCTTCCACTCTGTAACACAATAAAGATTTTATTGAAAAAATGGTGATGCAAAGGACAGCTGAAAAATGACTAATAATCATTACATCAGTCTCCTTGATTTATCCTCATTACATGACACTTTACTTTTCCTGCATATGCAGATTTTCTCTACTTTACATACTGTTGCATCAAATTCTGCCTTCATGCAAAAATTTGAGCAACTGCCCAGGGAGAGAAATGAAACTATGGTCAGGTGTACCTTGCTGGAGTAACCACATCTTTCTATTTTCGGCTAGGCTGCGTTTTGAGTTGCGACACTACCCTGGAAGTTATGGCTGTTGGGTGACAGTTATTGTTATGAATTTCTTTTGCAGGTCTCTAAAGCCTGCAGGATGCTATCAATCCTCAGGGAAAGCACTGAAGGGTAAATTAAAAATGAGTTCCCATTTTGATTTTAAATTAAAAGCATCTTCATTGCGTGGAACTGAAAACACACGAACCTCCACAATTTCATGTAAAATACCCTGTTGTCTCTGTTTCTTCTTGGTCCCACCATCATTTCTCCTGCACCTGCATCAAGGGCTGGCCACGGTCAGTGCCGAAGAGTCGACCCATCTCCTGGAGGGCTCCGCCACGTGCTACTTGGCATGATGTGAGTGTTGAACACGGGGATGCTCCTGGCTGCAGGTGGATGGAGCAGGCATCTCCTCGCCCGAGCAGAAGGTCTCCCTGCCCGCTGGTGTCCGGCAGCAGGCTGCTCTGGCACATCTCTGCTGCCCGGTCCCTCATCCCTGCTGATGAAGTCAGCTGAGCGTCGCACAGCCCGCGCTGGTCCCGCGGGAGCACAGGGTGCACCGGGTAGTGAGCCACAGGGCGCCGAATGCACCCCGTCAGCCCCGAGAGCCTCGCCGGGCACGTCTGGTCACGCTGCGGCTGGGCACCTCCACGGCACCCGCCACCCACAAATCCTCCCGCGGTTTAGGGAGGAAGCCTCTTATTTTTGGTGTACTCTTATTTTTGGTGTATTTTTGGTGAGCCACCCTTTGAGGTGGGCTCACTTGCTGCTGTCTGGGCTTTTTTTATAGCCCCACTGGGCCACTGAGGTATCAGTCAACCAGGAAAAATGGGAGTACCTTCAGAAATAGACTCTTCCATATCCCCTCCAAAACCTACCAAAAAATGTGATGCTATACCTTATGCATGTAACTAACATTTTATGACCCTGCAATTAACACTTAATGGCTAGTGTGTCTTCTTCAGGCTACCATAACAACTCAGACGGTGCATAAAGAGAAGTGCAAACCCTTCAGTGTGGATTAATCCTTCATGTGCAAATTGATCCCTCATTTGTTTTACATCTGCTAAAATCCTTATTTAGATGGATGCTGTAATTTCACCAAGACTCGTTACATACTGCTGTATAATCTTGCTATATAGTGCTATGTAACCTTGATCAAATGGCTACAAAAATCAAAAGAACATTATCCTTTTTGGATGCATTGAAAATACAAACATTTCCTTTTCTTGTAGCACTTCAGGAGGCAGAGGAGCCTGAGCAGCACAAAAAGCACAATTGCCTGGGCTGCTTTACTAGCCAAGAGGGGGCAGCTTTGGGGGCAGATCAGCGTAGAACCTTCTGAGAGGCTGTGCCACTGCAAGGGGTGGCTGCTGACACCAGGACCAGGCAGGCAGAAACTTTGCATCCAATTTCTAAAGCTCCTGTCTGGCTGAGGAAAGTGCAAACCCGGAGAAGGAGGTAGGTTTGGAGTGGTGGCTTTGCTCCTGTGTGGCCTGAACCCTGCAAGGAAAAGCATTCCCAAAGCAGCGTGATGACACCTCCCTGCTCACCTGGGTGCCTGTGGCCTCCCTGCTGTCCAAGAGATGGAAACTGCTTGTATTGCCCCTCGGCAGAGTGCTGTCTGTCTCTCTGTCTCACATGCATTCAGATTTCCAAAGCTCTGCAAGATCCAAAGCAAGAAAATAAGCTATAAAGTCAAGATACTGCTGTTTTATTCCCTGAGTTATGCCAAAGAGGGGAAAAAAGGCATTATAAATAGCTGCAGGCAGAGGAGAAGGCTGTTGTGCTCAACACCAGTTTTATGATGCCGAGGTGAAGCTGGTATGAGTCACTCCTATAACTTACATGAGCATGACACAGACTTTTGACATTCAATATTTTCTTTTTCACTTACCAAAAGTTATAATTACCCTTTGAAAGCTTGGATCCGCTTTCTTTTCCTACCATTTAGTCCCTTTGTGTTTGGCACTCTGCCATTTTTCCAGCGCGCGTAGTCCATCTGGGCACTTTTCTGGCCCTTACTGCTCTCGTAGCTGAGTGCCTGCAGGATTTATAGATTTTGTTCAGTCCGTATCTCATATTGTCCTCGGCCATTAGAGGCCCAGGGAGTCAACGCACCAGGTCACAGCCACACAGACACCGCCAGGATCAAGGACCAACCAGCAGCAGGACCAGAGGAGGTATATACTGTATTTCGGCTGCAGGATCAAGGCCGTGCTTAAGCTCAACTTCCTTTTTAACCCAGACTGCTTGGAAAGAACTGTGACATTTAAGAGATTTCAAAAACAGGGTGGAGGAGAAAAGCTGGGCTTATTTCACCCATAAAGCACACCCCATCCTGTTCCTATGACTTGCTAACTTTTGTCAGCAGAGTGTTGTGTCTTAAAAATAGCACTGCCTAATTTTATTATAATGGCCAGTTCAAACAAACCAAAGTGCAAGCAAGGAAAAATATTTTTTGTTCTTCCTTTTTTTTTTTTTTTAAACCTCCTTCTTTTTATACAAACCCTTACAAAAAAAGATACTTGCTAGGGTATTTTTGCTCTCTTTCTATGGGTGTACATCTATACCTGTGCATGCCAGGTGCGCATGCACACACACACACTTATCTTCACAGTGGTACATAGCATCATCCCTCGCAGATACAGGGTGGACGACACTTGTCAGATGAGTCTCTGCAGTACGCAAAGACTGGTAGGACGCAGAGGGAGCTAAAACTTGGGCTCCTCTTCCAGCAAAGCCGCTGTGCCGCGCGGAGGCAGAGGTGTCCTGGGGCGGAGGGCAGGAGCAGGCGGGATGCAGAGCTGCGCCTGAAAGCGCACTGGGGCTCTGTCCTCTCCCACCCGGTGAGGGCACAGCCCAGGTCTTCTAACCTGAGGTGCTTCTGGTGCTGTGAAGCAACGTCCTCCCCACGGGAAGCCCACGGCGCCGCTGATCCCAGGCGCGTTGTGTCTGTAGGGCCCCGAGTCTCCTTGGGCTGCGACCGCACAGGAACAAGAGGCTGCAAAAGCGGGGTGGCAAGTAACACGAAGGCACTGGGATCAAAAACCTCCAGACATGTGAGCCCGTGGTTTCAGCGGAGCCCGTGCCACTGTGTGAAGTAGCCTGGGGAGGGTTTTACAGGTTTGGGACTGTGAGCTCGGTTCTCAAGTCCTTTGAGGACCCTTACATCCCGACAAAAAATGCATTTCCCCCATTTGTAAGTGTATTTACTTTACCAGAGAGGTGTTTACTTAGTGTCAAAGAGATGAAGATTTGAGCTTTCTGGGCTCAGAATTACCATCCTACTACCTGCTTTGGGGGCAGAAGAGGGTCCTGGCCCAGGCAGAGCGCCCAGCTGCTACTTTTATTCACAAGAAAATAGTGGAAACAGGCAACTGAAGAGGATAGCAGTTTCTTACTGCACATGGGAAAACGGAATGTTTCAGTTACCTTCTCAGCCTTGAAGTCTAAGCTCTCCAACATGAAAATATCACTGGTCATGAGGCAGCGCTTGCTTACCAACAAATCGCGTGTAGGTAGCCCGCCTGGACTATATATTGCTTTAAGACAATTGCTCGCCGCTCATTTTTCAAATGACTTTAGGAAGGGGCATTCTCCCCGAGAGGATCACACCCTCTGCAACCACCGACGCAGCTTCGTTTCCCTCTGCTTGTGAGCCCGACTTCTCCCTGTGCCCAGGCGTGGGCTGGGAGGACAGACACAGATAGGAGAGCCATTCCTTTCCAGCTGCTGGTGTGGGTCATCTTTGTCCCACGCCATCATTCAGCAGCAGGGGGGGTCTCTGAAGACCCCTGTTGTTTTTTTTTTTCCATGGGAGCGGGTTTAGCAAGAAGCTGGCAGGAGCTGTGCTGTGTGTTATAGCTGCTCTGCAAAGACACCGAGCACACGGTACAGCATCAGCTGATGCTTTTGCAGTCCAGGCAAAGGCGACATTAATAAATGATGAAGAAGGAAGATTTCGGGTGTGTCCTGGTGGGCAGAATCTGCAAGGTGGACAGCTTGGAAGATGGGTTTAGGCAAATCAGTTCAATTTTCACTGCCTCTTTATCCGTGAATGATGGATAAAAAAATATAGTTCTTTTGTAAGATGTTTCATAATATCCATTACTAGTAATACCTGTTAATATAAAATGCTCTGTGAGAAGCATGGTGGATTGTTATCTACGGTCCTTTTTTTACCTAGGACATTTGCAATAATTTTGCATTCCAAATAACGCTGCCTATTTTAAAGGACATTTAAAAGCGTCTTTTTCTCATTCTCTATAAAATTGTCCTTTTAAAATGCTTCTTTCCTTACAACAGGGTGTTAGAGTGCTGTGTGCATCAGGGATACTATTGACATATTCAGCGGGATATTTTTAGCATAGTGGAAAAAATAAAATCTTGAGAAAGGTCAGTTCTTTCACTGTGCTAATTAAATTGCTGTGGAAGGAGATTATATCACGATGGTGACCAGCGAGCTTGCCAGAACATCACACGGCAGCCTGCAGCAGGTAGCCTTTGAGAGAGGGCTGGTGTGAGCGCGGCGGGCAGAGATGGACAAACACCCTGACAGGTTGCCCATGAGTCATTCGGCAGAAGATTTCTTTCTTTGATGTTTTCATTTCACAAAGCAGGGCAAGCAGATAGATCTCTTAAAAAAGGATAGTTTTCATCCTCTTTTTATTACATTTCTTAACAACTAAGGGCAGCTTTCTATACGTGCTCTGTAGTAGCAGCACGTGCCCATAACGGACGTGTCCAGGGTGATGGCTGTTCATTGCAGACATCGTCGAGCCTCTGCTTATGGGCAGCGTGCTGCTAACACAGCTTCTAAATGAAAACCCCAATATTCTCCGAAAAAATGACGGGACGGTAATTTCCCCATCCGGTATGATGGTGGTACACAGCCTGCGTGCGGTTCCCAAGAGCTGACTGGATTCTCGTGTCGTTTCATGCCACAGCTTTCTCAGGTTTACTCGGTGGTAGCACACCCGGCTTTCAAGCTGCCCATGGCTTCACTTACTTTCTTCCCTCTGCCGCCGGTGTCGCTGCCTCCAGCACCTTGCGCTGCCAGAATGACTGGGAACAGGCTCCGGTTTGGGGTTTTCATCCTCCATTTTACAGGCGCCCTGGCCGATGGCCGGCTGCTCCTCAGGAGAGGAGCCTGCAGCCAGAGCAAAGCAAGTGGCTCTGCAGCCACCGGCTGCGGGGTTCGGACACCCGCCGCCTGACCGGCCCGAACCGACAGTTGTGCCAGGCTTTGCGTTCGTCTCTGCAATCCTCTGCGCTCCTGTTACATGGACTACCTCTTTCCAAAACTGTCTGCAACTCTGCCCAGCCACCTTCCCACCCCTGCGCCCGCCAGGGACTACGCCAAGGTTCGTCCCGCAGCCCTGCTGCAGCCACCTGCGCCAGCGCGGCTCTCCTCGAGGCTTCTGGCTGGGGACCGAGCAGAGACGCATTTTTCCAAAGGTGTCCACTGATCTCCTGCGGAGCCCTGTGGTACTTTAGCAAAGACGTTTGTAGCTAAAGACAGTGTTTGGTGACCAGTTAATGGCACAAGGGAGGTTCAGCTGCCCAGCCAGGTGACTGCCACTTTCCAGCAAGGATGAACACGGATCTTCGTGCTTCCATATAAACAGACAGTGCAAGAGTTGCCTGGGATGTGTCTGCTGAGTGGAGGGACCCATCCTTCAGGGTGGAACTGTCACTGTCTTTCAAGACATGGATTTTAATAAATATCTGCACAAAGCATTTTAACTGTAAACGGCATTACTACTTTAAATACAGCAATTAAGAAGATGAAGGGAGGGAGAGCAGCTCGCATATCATGTTAAGTGTCACAGGCTTCACGAGGGTTCCTGGGGTGGGTGTGATGAATCCACAATCAAATGAGTCTGTAGAAAAAGACCAATGGCGCCAAACCCAGGTGCTACAGTCAGGGACCCAGCAAAGGGAGGTTATGGCTGGGGATCCCAAAGGATTGACTGAAACGTCATTTGGAAGGATTAGATTTAGGATCATAAATTACTTATTAAATCCTTGAACACACTGTATTTAAATTCAAATTAATTGCCCCAATCTGCTGTTGTTTTTCAGAGCTGCTGACAGTGCGTCCTCACCCTCCTGGACACAGACATGAAGGAACCTTCTGAAGGAAATATCTGTGGGTGAGCTTTCACCTTGCAAACCAGGGACCATCGCTCCCGGCATCACACCAGTGGCCTCTGTGCCCTCTAGACATCCTCTCGCAGACTTTCTGGGTTGGATGTACAGAAGAATTGCAGCCCAGCATTTCTGAGACGTTTCACAGCAGCGATAATTACATGGTGAAATGCAAACTAACAAGCTGCATCTACTCAGTATTAAGGATTAATGATCTGAGCTTTAGTCTTCGCTTCCCTGCAGGGCAGCAAATTTCACCAAAATCATGCTTCAATAAATGCAAAAAGTGTGATACGCAGCCTATGCAGAGTGTATGTACAGAAATAAGGTTCTTATTCTTCTTCCTTGTTATCTGAGACCAGACTAAATGCTCTATAGCTTCACTTGCCTGAGGCAAAACAAAGATGCAGACTTGCCATCACCTGTGATACAAACCCTGCTTGCTCTTCCCAGGGATACTTATCCCCATTTCTGCGCCACCTTCACCAGCTCTTTCCCACCACCTTTCATACGTTTTTCATATGGGCGAGACGATGTTTCCTGGATGCTGTGAGCCATACCACACAAAGGACTTGCAACCCAGCTTCTTCCTTTTGAATGGCCTCCACTGTGCCTCTTCTTACAGCAAAGACGTGGTGCTTCGTGCACCCTTGGCCCTGACCAGCTGTCTCCACCTGGACCTTCCTTCTGAACCATAGCACACTGGGGTACCCTGTCTACCTGCTCTTTTGATCTCGCTGGCACCCATCTCCCATCTACCCACTGACGCTGGGCTCCTCTCAAGCTCCCTGGTGCTGGTCAGATGGGCGGCGGAGAGCAACAAGCTCAAACGGCAGATGCGGGCAGGGACTTGGCTGGCCAGTCTGCCTCAGTCCAGCGTGGTTTGTCTTCACATCCAGGTTTTGAGCCTTCTCCAAAGCTACACACAAGTGCAATGGTAAGACAAGCAAAAATACTCTGAAGGTTTATCAGAGTATGTGGAACATGGGTTAGTATGGAAACAGAGGTGACATCTCTATGGAATTTCTGATAAGCCCACCTCTCCCATCTCACACCTCTGGTAGGCAATGTGCGTGTAGAGGCTGGTTCAGGTCATCATGACCGTGAACCAGAGAGGAAAGAGATTCAGCCCCTCGTTCAATTTGATTTCAGTTTAAAAAGACTACCCACTTCAAAGCAATCCTCAGTCTCTGTTTGGGGTTACTTGTGTTGGACCAGGGACAGCAAATCTGCAGGCGCTCCTGCAAGCCCCTGTGCTCATAAAACATTTCAAAGCAGAGTATGAGCTCTAACCATAAAAGCAACTGAACTTTTCAGGTAGGGTTATCCTGGCTATTTTTGGTGAAAGCTACTTGAAAACGCTGCTCTTTCTTACCTTCTTTTCCTAGCCACTGCATGGAGTTTTTTATTTGCATGACTGCAGACCTGAAGTGCAGCAACAGGGTCTTTGTACAGGCATCCAACCAGCCCAGCTTACCTGTACCAGCTCCATGGAAAACGGTACACACACCCAGACCTCCCCGGCATATCCAGGTTAATAATCTGGGGCCTGTTAGAGCCGGAAAAAAGGGTGGGAGAAAGGAAAAAGTGGTGTTTCTGAACACAGAGAGACCTGGGTTGCCTGGGTCATACAGGCAGGATCCACCAGAGCTGCCTTGGACTCCAGATTTTGGAGTCCCATCAAGCACCTAAAGGAGAAGTGGATGCCTCCTCTCCTGCAGTGCAAACCCTCTTGTCAGGCTTGCTCCCCAGCTAGGATATCTGTATTCTGGAAATACACTGAAGGTTTCTCATTATGTCGTTTCTGTGGCTGTTTGTGTGAGTAAATCTTGTAGTCAGGCGATGCGTGAATAGTTTGGCACATATAATTTACTCAATGTATTCACATGCGGTGTCCTGAATACTAAGCACCACGCTCTCATCAATGAAAAGAGCTGATTTTAAATGTTGGGGTTTTTCTTTTTCTTGGCAGTTGGGGTTATATGCAAATCTTGCACTTAGGTGTATGTTTCAAATTGCTCTGTTTTTTGTTGGTTTTTTTTTTTTAAAGAAATAGTCTAGCCAGACTTGCAATGAGATGACTGGCCTGGCGATTCAGACTCCGAGGGGAAATACGGGAGGCAAAGAAAAGGCAGCTCTGGGCTGAAATGGATGTGTAATCTCTTGCCTCAAGGCTGAAAACAGTGTGCTCTGTCCCACCAGCCCTTGGGTCAGGACATTCAAGCTTTTTTCAGCTCCTGGAAGACAGTGCCGAATCTGTGTCACTCACATGCGATTCTGTAAACCGTTATCAGTGGCATTGCTATTGACATCAGAGTGCCCAGGGCTCCTTTCATTTGCACCACTGTAAATCAGAAGCAAATGCAGAGAATGAATGAAGAGTTAGAAAAGAGTACAAGAACCAAGCCAACACAATTTTTATGAGAGCCTTGATCTTCATGTTAGCTTACTCTCTCTCTAATTTAAATCTGGGATCATTCCCCTCGGATTTATACCGTGGCACCGTGTGCCCTTGGCTCAGCCTCTCCAAGGATGCAGTGTGAGGCCTCTGCCGTGGGTACCAGCAGCTCTGCTGGATGAAGCCCACCGGCAAACCCTCCACCCCACAGATGTCCGAGGCACGATCTCCCAGTGGCTTTGGAAAGGCTCCGCTCTCACGGCCGTCTCTGGCGGCACTTCTGCTCCCCATCCCTGGGGAAGAGCTAGAAATATGTTTGCATCCATGCTGAGAAATGGAGGGTGTTTAGTATGCAGAAAGCTTCCCTCCTTTTTTTTTTCCCCTTTTTTTTTTTTTTTTAATTAGAGAGCTGGAGAGCAGTGTAACACTGAGCAGCTATTATGCCACAGCCTGTCAGCTGTAGTGCTGGCAGGCGGGTGTCTGCGGGTTGCGTCTTGGGTTTGCTGATAGGAACCTTGCACAAAGGATATCTTCTGCCTTCATCAGACCCTCTGAACCAGCCTGCTGGCTTGGGAGATGGGGAACAAGGCTCAAGCCGTGACTGCAAGCCTCCAGGTCCTGCTGGGGGAGCAAGGAGGATGGGAATCAAACCCTAGGGCTGATTTCTAATTGGGAAGACAATGAACATTTGAAACGAGACAGCTGCAATTAGGATGAGAGGCACTACAGAGATCAAGAGAAATGCTTCTTCATAAGAACAAACTCATGCTTCTCTCAAGGGCAGTGTGCGGGGGGAAAGGTGGCCTGCTTGAAATGGATGAGCTGCATCAATTAGACAGAAAACTCAATATACAGACAGAAATCTCCTCCTTTGAGCTCACAACTGATTTCAATGGAATCAGGGCTCCCTGAAAAAAACAATTTAATATTTAATATTAATTGTTAATAATTTAATAATATTTAATAATTTAATATTTTAATATTTGGCACCTTGCTTAGCAATCAACAACTGTAGTTTTTCTCTTACTTTCATGTTAGCGACACCATTTTAAACTACTTTTATAATTTTCAAAGGTTCATGGGGGAGCATGGGGCCGCTGCGACATTTGAGAAGGACGAGGCAATATTTAACGAATCCAACAGCGCGAGTTAATGGTCTGTCAGGCAGCTGCTCTCCCAGGCCAGCGGTCCCAACGGGGCTGCTCACAGGGCGGTGGAGATGCTGGCGGTGACCCCACGTCTTGCAGATGGTTGCCATCCCTGGCTTGCTTCCTTCACCCGCGCCTTTCCCCTCAAAGAGTTGTCAAGCTGCTCACACGGTGCTCACGCCTAGGAACGGGCGAGGAGGACAAGCGTTAACTATTTAGTCATGGCAGATGACAACTGAGATCAGGGCTATTACCAAAACTTCCGGTAAATAAACTCTTCCCAGAATCAGTGATAGAAGGTCTCCTCCACTAGCTCAAAGCTCTTATCAGAAATCTCACTTCACCTTCCTTATTTCCTTCAGTGGTAATTTTAGTCTTCCGTATTTAACAGTCTGCAGGTTGCTGATATCTGTAATTTTCTGAAGCCACTTCAGTCATAACACAGCTTGGATGTGACCTGTTCATCCTCAGGAAGCTGGAGATGAAATTTCAAGCATTTGAAGAATACTGCTTCAGCATATGCTGAATGCAGAGCAGCTGACATTTCCCTAAAAGTTACTTACAAGCAGCACTAATTATCTTATTTTTCTGAAATTTTATGAGTGGCGTCAATGCTTAAAAAAAATCAAGGCAATCTGGAGAAGAAAGTTTTGCTGGAAATGTCGAGCAGAGCTCAGAGCTGTAGATGTTAAGGTCACAAGAAAGGGGAGCACAGAAGCTGATTTCCTTCTGACACCCTTCCTGGTGCAGCAATGCTGAGTATCGTAGAAAAGCAGAGGTTTCCATCTCTAAAAATAAATTCAAACAAAGGCATTGTGAGAGCATCTCAGTAGCACAGTGCAGCAGCAGCTGTAGCACTTTCCTTGATCACCCCAAAGCTCCAGCTGGAAGGATTCAGGCCACTGCCTTTAGTAAATTGTTTAAATTGAAACCCTCAAAACAAGAAGCCAACAAGTGTTTTGACATGAAAAACTTGCCTTCAGGGCTTCTGCTTTTTCACATGCAATCTTTTTTTTGCTTCCTTCCTGCTTCTGCCTTGCTCTCCAGCCCTTATGAATACAGCATCGCTGGGTCCTCCCACAGACAAGGAGCCAGAGAGCAGTCTTGATTCTCATCTATTTCACACGCTCCTCAAAACCCGCCGGCACCCTTGCCGCAGGGTCCCCAGCGGACTGGGAAGGGGGTTTCTGTCCTTTCCTTGGGGCACAGGCTCACCCACGTGGGCAGCGCCTGGGGCCACCCAAGAAAAAAACGGGCCGGATTGCTGTCGAAGTGACACAGCCATTAATTTTCCTGGTTTTCGATGACCGCTATCCTTTGTTTAAGAGACATTCACATTTGGAGGGGTAAATCAAATCCAGTGTCACTTTTTCCCTGCAGTGATGCCGACATGAGCATAGACAGGGACGGGACTTGACATATCTACAATATTTATCTCCTGCTCTCCATAAAGCTTAAGGAATCATAGAAATTAGGATGTAGATGTACTTAAACAATAATCAAAACTGGATTTATGTTCAGCAAATGAATCGCCATAGTCATACCCCACGTTTGTCACCAACCAGGTAGTGTCTGCGGTTCCTGAGCGCGGCTGTTCGCTGCGGCACGGGGGAGAGGGTGTTTTAGTGACCCGGGCGATCGTGGTCGTCTCAGGCGTGAGCTGACTCAGATCTCTGACTTGCTCTCCCTTGGCAAGCAGCTGTAGCAGTAAGCTATGTTAACAGCTGTACAACACGGTATCATCCCCCTCCGCTGCCACTCTGCCTGCATAAGCAGTGGGAGAAACTTACAAATGCTCCTTGCCCACATAAATATGAAGTCTGACAGTCCCTTCAGACACAGGCTTACCGGGAGTTTAATCTGAGCCATTCAGCTGTGCCCTGAAGTGAGGCAGGAATGCGCATTCCCCAGAGCCGGGAGGGATAACCCCCACCACGGGGCTGGGGCAGGCGGCTACCCAAGCCACGATGCCTGCCACCGTGGCGGCAAGGTTTGCAAGGTCCCCATCCATTATTCACCTCGGTCGCAAGTGAAGCTCAGGGTACATGCAATGGCATTGGTGCAATTTATGTTGAAGACCTGGTGTAATAAGAACAAATTCAGGTTATATATAAGCTTTCTGTATATCTGTGGTGGGCTGACCCTGGCTGGGCGCCAGGTGCCCACCAGAACCGCTCCATCACTCCCCTCCTCAGCTGGACAGGGGAGAGAAAATACAGTGAAAGGCTTTGGGTCGAGAGAAGGACAGGGACATCACTCAGCAATTACCGTCATGGGCAAAACGGACTCGACTTGGGGAAATCAGCTTAATTCATTACCCGTTGAAACTGAGCAGGATAATGAGAAATAGAACCAAATCTTCAACCAGCTTCCCCTCACCTCTCCCTTCTTCCCTGGCTCACCTTCAGGGGACGGGGAATGGGGGCTGCGGTCAGCCCGTCACACGTCATCTTCTGCCGCTCCTTCCTCCTCAGGGGAGGACTCCTCACACTCCTCCCCTGCCCCAGCGTGGGGTCCCTTCCAGAGGAGACAGCCCTCCACAAACTTCTCCAACGTGGGTCCTTCCCATGGGCTGCGGTTCTTCACGAACTGCCCCAGCGCGGGTCCCTCGCACGGGGTGCAGTCCCTCAGGAGCAGACTGCTCCGGCGTGGGTCCCCCGTGGGGTCCCAAGTCCCACCGGCAAACCCGCTCCAACGTGGGCTCCTCTCTCCACGGGGCCACGGG
>VZTL01015050.1:126425-141254 GCA_013400535.1 Scopus umbretta
GGAAGGGAAGGGAAGGCGAGAAGTAGTGCACAGACCGGGAAGCAGCCACACAAGTGCCCCAAAATCCAGAAGGGGAACTGAGTGCCAGGACAGCAGCAAGGCTGGGGAATCGCAGCAGAGACCATCTCCGACCTGCTAAGGCAGCAGCATAGAGAATCTCAGAGAGCTCATTAGGCCCTGCTTGATCGCTTGAATGTCTCTGACACTTTACCCTGCTGCTGGAAAAATCCAGTGCTGTTTCCATCTTTTTTTTCTTTTTTCCCTTTTTTTTTTTAGCTCAGAGAGAGGTGCCAGCCCACAATGATGCCAGCCATTTTCCCGCACTCAGGAAAATGGTTTTAGAGCTGTTTCCTCTCTCTTGTCTGCCTCTTATTTTGAAATTTTCTCCAAGAACTGTTTATTCTGAGAAGTGCAATAATAAAATGAATGACACGGTCACTTTGAATTCAGCAGCATCTTTTAACCACCCCCTCTTGTCTCTGAAGTCAGTTGGGTAGGTGATACACGCACTGCGATAGTGCAAACAAACATCTGCTTCAGTGGGTGTGCGCTTACTCACTCCAACATGCTCTTGAATCTAATTGGGAATTTCCAGGCATATATTGCTCACGCTCCTTCCAAAATAACTTTTATAAGTATAAAGTGTATGAATTAATCATCCTTTTAATCCAGCAAAAGCTGTGCTATATCTGCTCAATCACGAGATATTTATTTCTGTCTTGGGTATTCAGGATGGAATATTTTTGTATTTTCTTTTTTTTTTTTNCATCATAACGAAGTTTGCGTCTTTCTGCACATTAAATAATCTCTTAACACTTTCAGTAGTTACTAGTGCTGTTTTTTCCCAAAGTAGAAATTATTGCTGCTGTTTTGTGGATGTATGCTCACTTTTGTTTGGTATCAGCAAAGTGCACTGTAGAGAATGGGATTTAAAAGCTCTGAACAACAGTGGTTGCTGTTTATCAGTAAATACCTTCTCCACCTTATCCTCCCTTTGGATGGCAAAGATAATTTGCTCCAAGAGGAAAAATTAAGAATATTCTAACTAAGCTATTTCAGTGCTTGAAAACTGACTTGCAATGGATACGAGGAATGAAAAGTACTCTGGATTTTTTTATGTTAACTGACTCTCTGGATAGACCACTGGCCTGGCATTTGGGATGCCTACATTTTGTCTGCCTTGCTGCATGGTCCCCACTAAGTCACTGCATATCCCTGTTCCCTCTGCATAAGAAAAGAAATAACAATTCTGTTCTTCATTGTACAGCGTAAGCTGATGAATCATGCTGTATTAGTGCTAGATCTGTTAACTTACCATTCTCCCAAAGGAAATTATGTGACAGCGTCAGAGTACGTATTAAAAAAAAAAAAATCGGGATTTCTTCTCATAATTTTCTTTGCATCTGTAAAATCAGAACACATGTCATTATTTTCTTCAGCTGAAACAGAGCTATGATTTTTGGCTTTCTTTCCAAACTAAGAGCTGACAAACTGGTGTTAGAAACGGTGGTGGGACCTCAGGTCTGAATAGATTTGGGGCTTTTTGTTTTTTTCTTTTAACTTGCACACCAGTGTGAGACTTCTGCATGGCAGCTGTGTGTTTTACTGTGCTTAGTCCCCTTTCATTGTTTGCGCAAGCCAAAAGGAGAGGTAGAAATGGAGACTGACAACCTCTCCCACCCCTGCCATTCCAAAGACCTTCACCTGCCCTGGATCTGCAACTGATGAGGCACCCAGACAGACGGACGCTGGTGGGGCATGGAACCAACCTCTGCAACCACGGTGCGGGCACGCAAGCTCCTGAGAGGCCTGGCACAGATAAACGAGATCCCAGCTGCCTGTCTGGAAACATACATTGCTCTAGGAACAGGGTGGACTTTTGCTGAAGGAAGCAACCTGATAAAATATCAAGATTATGATTAAAAATCTCTTAAATTTCATCAGTAAAAGGAGGGNTGAATTAATCATCCTTTTAATCCAGCAAAAGCTGTGCTATATCTGCTCAATCACGAGATATTTATTTCTGTCTTGGGTATTCAGGATGGAATATTTTTGTATTTTCTTTTTTTTTTTTTTTTTTTCACAAGTGCCAAGAGGAATTTCCAGATTAAAGAAGTACAGCAGTTGATTTTTGCACAGATTGGCAGTCAGCAGTGCAGACAAGATTTAGCAGAATGGTTGTCCTAGGGAGAGGGCAGAGTGGGTCTGTTTCTGTTTGGTTGTGTTAGTCCAGAGCTTCAACCAACATTGAAGCACACGAGTGTCCTGCAGCTCAGAGTTTGGCCGTGCATGCCAGATAGTCAGGACCATTACTCCATCCAGGAGCATTATGCCATCATGTGTCCTTCTTGGTGTGGCTGAGAGCGAGCAGCACGGCCACACAGGCACCAGCCCAGGCGCCGGGATGCTGTTGACCGTTCTGGTCGAGCTGTTGGCTATGCTGAGCCATACAGTTGGCCATGCTGGTGTGAATTTTGGCAGGTCATTTAAAACATGCCTACAGCACAGAGTGCAGTGCAGAGAGCCGTGGGTAAGGATGACCCAGGCAGGAGCATGTGGCACAGCCAGTGCCATCTGAGTATCCCTGTCCTTAGCCGTAAGCTGTTGGTGCACACCTTCTCAACAGGGTTTCTGAGCACTGGGTGAATGTGCCTGTTTGGTTCCTCTTGCCAAACTGCACCCAGGCAGCAGCCAAATTGCCAGAGGGAAGTCAGCAATGCCATCTGACTAATGCGTAATTATCAGAGGGCCTCCAAGCCCACCATGGGAACCAGGCGTGTATATCTCAGCTCACTGCCACGGACACAGATTCACATGCATTGGCTGCTCTGCCTGGGATGAGAGGAAAAAGGCACACAAAAAATATTCCAGAAGTGCAGTGGCTGGTAAGAGATACAGACGCTGCTAAAGCTACTGGGGGTATTGGCAAAGACACCTGCCGTGCATGCCAAGCTGACCCGAACAGCGCACCCCTGCCAGACCCACCGCAAGAAGAAAGGATGAACCACTGAGAAAGAGCCCCGCTCCTCTGCACGACCCTTCCCAGGCATGTGCCGGGCATCGAGAGCCCTCCCGGTCTTTTGCAGCTGCGAGGCAGGAGATTGATCGTTCACTGAGTCCTTCCTACTAAATAAAATGAAATGATACACAAGTAAAAGGAGATTTCTTTTTTTTTTCTTTACCCAAAGAGTAAGCTTTTCAGTGGTTCTTGCAACAGCGAAGATAAGAAGGTTTTACAATATAGCATTTTGGAAAAAGTTTCAGTTACTGTGATTCGACCAGAAAAGAAAGCTGTATAAATATTGGCAGATGAGCATAAAGAATCTCTACTTAAAATTCAGCCCATTTCACTCATTATTCAGAGGTGGTCATTTAACAGTGGAGGCTGTCTTAGCAGTTTCATCAAAATGGTACCTTTTAGCCAAATAGCAGAACTTTTTATGTGATATATTCTAGAAATGTGGTGAAATACAAAATACTAGTCACAAAGTCACGTCAGATTTTTATGGAAGAAAACTGTTAAAAGAGAAGAGGTTGCAAGAAAGTAAAATGTCTACAGCAGTTCAAAGATGAGCTGGTATGGCTTGCCTTCTATATTGATTTTGCTTTCTGCTTAGCAACAGGGTTTCATGCTGGTTATATAAAAATACAGAGAAACCTGCAAATATTCTGTTGCTGTTGCAAAAACAGTCAACAAAATCATTTAGGATAACCCGATATAGAAATGTTGCTGGTATTAATCTTAGATGGAATTGCTATTAACTTGGAAGATTCAAACGATAAAATACAAACCCAAGTATTTGATCTGTGGGGAACTAAGTGGGAGCACTTGCTTGTGCCTGAAAAAGGCTTTGTCTTCAATTTGATTAAATAAATCTTTATATGGAGTCCTGTTCAAACATACCGCAGACAACAGAAGACAGAAGACAAGATAAGGAGGTGGAAGGCAGCTTAGAAAAACAGGCTGTTCATAATGGCATATTTCAGAGAAGAGGGTTTATTAAACATTATACAAATTTTCAAGATAAAATGCGTATTTCTATTTCTGTAGTTACTTTCAACTTCCCAGCAATGTTACGGTAGCACACCTATTAGCCTAGGTTATTCTGATTATAAATAACTCCCAATCTGACGGCTGTTGCAGGACTACTGAAACATTTATTCGAGACGATTAGCCTGAAGTTTCATAGAATCACAGAATGGTTTGGGTTGGAAGGGACCTTAAAGGTCATCTAGTGCCACCCCTCCTGCCATAGGCAGGGACACCTTGCACCTTCCACTAGTCCAGATTGCTCGAAGCCCCATCCAGCCTGGCCCTGAACACTTCCAGGGATGGGGCATCCACAGCTTCTCTGGGCAGCCTGTGCCAGCGCCTCACCACCCTCATGGGGAAGAATTTCTTCCTTGTATCTAATCCAAATCTCCCCTCTTTCAGTTTAAAGCCATTACCCCTTGTCCTATCCCTACATGCCCTTGTAAAAAGTCCCTCTTCAGCTTTCTTGCAGGCCCCCTTCAGGTACTGGAAGTCTGCTGTAAGATGTCCTCAGAGCCCTCTCTTCTCCAGGCTGAACAACCCCAACTCTCTCAGCCTGTCTTCATTGGAGAAGTGCACCAGCCCTCTGATCATCTTTATGGACCTCCTCTAGACCCGCTCTGACAGCCCCATGTCCTTCTTATGTTGGGGGCCCCACCGCTGGATGCAGTGCTCCAGGCAGCCTCATGAGAGAGGAGAAGAGGGGCAGAATCACCTCCCTTGACCTGCTGGTCACGCTTCTTTTGATGCAGCCCAGGATACGGTTGACCTTCTGGGCTGCAAGTGCGCATTGCTGGGTTATGTTGAGCTTCTCATCAACGAAGAGTCCCACGTCCTTCTCCTGAGGGCTGCTCTCAAGCCACTCTTCTGCCCAGCCTGTACTTGTGCTTGGGATTGCCCCGACCCACGCGCAGGACCTTGCGCTTCGTCTTGTTGAACTTCATGAGGTTTGCATAGGCCCACCTCTCAAGCCTCTCAAGGTCGCTCTGGATGGCAAAAAGTTTCAAATGCATTTGCTTTGATTTCACTGACCTTTTATGTCTCCTTTCTAATGACACTTGATTGAGTGTATTCCCCAGGAAGCGCACTTTTGCCTGTGGCTCGACACCATCATCCTGAAAGATGCTTAATATTTTCAGCTGTCACTGGAATTAAGTTTAGCTTGTTGGGAGCGGAATTTTCTTTGCTTACATGATGAGCCTCATTTGCCCCGGATGGTCCTCTCTCCTGTCTTTCCCATCCCGTGGCACTGTGGTCTGCCTGAAATGTCTTTTCTTAGAGGAGAGGCTGGAAGATCGCCTCTTCCCTGGACCCAGCAGTGGTAGCTAGGGAAATCACAACATGCCTTTTGTACGCAGGAGCAGGAAATTTCTGTGATTGTTTGGCATGAGAAAGGTGATTTAGGGAAGATTGCTTTTAAGACATACACCCTTCTCCTTCTTTTGTGGCTTCCCCCAAATACAGGATGAGAATAAATCATCCAGTGACATTTGAAGCTGGTATTTTTGTAACATATAAAGGAAATAGTTCTTCAGATAACTGGCAGTCACCTTACGGCATTTAACGTTAAAAAGAAGTCACAGAGCTGGGCTCAGGTTATGTGCTCGATTCAGTAATCCCGATGCACGTGCCTCGGGGTAGTTTTCTTGCCCTTTTAAAGAATCTACCATCTCCCTCGGTGCCCACCAGCCCAGCTCATTGCTCCTTGGATGACTACCGGTCTGCATCGCTTGCGGGGGTCAGCTCTCTCATACGCCAGCATGCAATGCTGAGAAGAGTGAAGGTGGGGAAGGGGTCTTGTATGTCTTCTTGGCTCCCCTGCCTGTAACTGCAAATGTTAAAAGTCCTAAGTCTCATCATGTACATTTGTGATCATTTATATATGTTAATGGCATATGGCAGTGGGCTGAGCCTGGCCAGCAGCCAGGCATCCACCCTGCCTTTCACTGGTGAGGAAAAAATCAGAGGAAGGCGAAAAGACTTGTGGGTTAAGATAATGGAGTTTAATAAGGAAAACAAAAGCTGTACACGTAAGCAAAGCAAAATAAAGAATTCATTCACAACGTCCCATCAGCAGGCAGATGTCCGGCTGCTTCCTGGGAAGCAGAGCCTCAGCTCGGTTAATGGCTACTTGCGAAGACAAATGCCATAATCACTAACGTCCCCCATCCTCCTCCTTTCGCTGAGCTTTTATTGCTGAGCACGACGTCACATGGCGTGGGATAGCCCTTCGGTCAGCTGGAGTACCTGCATGTCCCCTCCCAACCTCCATCCCACCCCCAGCCTCCTTGCCTTGGGGCAGGCTGGAAGAGATAGAGAAACCCTCGACGCCATGCGAGCACTGATCCGCAACAGCCAAAACACCGGTGTGTTACCAACACTGCTTTAGCCTCAAACGCAAACAAGAGCACTATATGGGCTGCTATGAGGAAACTGACCTCCACCCCACCCAGACCCAGTACTGGTACCAAAAAAGACGGTGGTGGGTTGACTGCCAGTTGACCGCCAGATGCCAACCCATCTGCTTGCTTGCTCCTCTTCCTCAACGGAGCAGGGGAGAAATGAGATGGAAAAGCTCGTAGGTCGATATAAAGACAGTGTAATCACTCATCATTTACCATCATCGGCAAAATGGACATGACTTGGTGACAACTAATTTAACATTGCTAACTAGAAATGGAGAATGGTTAGAAACAAAGATGAAGGCTAGAAACACATCCCCCCTTCATCCTGGGCTTCAGGCTGAATCCCCCCTTCACTCCTTTTTTCCTGACTCCTCTACCTTCTCCCATCCGAGCGGTGTGCAGGGATGAGGAATGGGGATTGTGGTCTATTCATAACATACCTTCTGACACTCCTCCTTCCTCGTGCTTTTCTCCTGCTCTAGCATGGGCCCCTTCCCTGGGCTGCAGTCCTTCAGGATAAACTTATGGCAGTGTGGGTCCTCTCCACAGTCCGCAATTCCTGACTGTGATCCAGGTCCCGCATGCTGCCTCTCCCCACACCAAAACCAAAGTAGCACCTCTTCCTTACTGATCGATGGCATGGAACTATCCACCTCCATGCCCAGAGCTTCTTTGTGACTACTTGGGCGATGACTGTATTTGGGGGTTGAGTCGCCATCTCATCCATGGCATCCTCAGAGGTGGTCTGGGCCCCTGTCTCAAGCACGCTCCTCCCATGGTGCTGAACGGAGGCACGATAGGCACAGGCCAAGCCCCAGCAGAGTGGTAAGAGGTCTGGGTCTCCCTGAGGTCAGCAGGGCCAGGCCAGCTCAGTTGGCATGGGATGGGACGCTTAATCACAAGGTTATGGGCTTAAACACCCATGGAGGCGGTTTACTTCTCATGTTTCTTCTCACCATCCTACCCCATTTTCAATCAGCAATAAATTATTGCCAATTTAATTAATTTAATTAATTTAGTTAAAGTAATTTTCCCCAAGTCATATCTGTTTTGCCCACGACAGTAATTGGCAAGTGATCTCCCTGTCCTTACCTCGACCCACGAACTATTGCAGCTTATTTCTCCCCCCCGCCACCTTGCTGAGGAGGGCGAGTGAGAGAGCAGCTGGGTGGGTGCCTGGCAGCCAGCCAAAGTCGGCCCACCACACACGTGAAGGTATTTAATAATTCTGTAGCCTTAATACTTCATACTCTTCATTTAGGGTGACATCTTGGTTTTGTTATTTTGGAATTATATTTCCTGAAGCACAGAAGGTTTTTGAAAACCCCGCTAAAAATCCTCTGGAGAAAGAGTTCAACAGTACAACAGATGCAGAGCCTAGTACGGCAAGATCCAGGCACCTTTAGTAGGCTGAGCATGTATATGAGACAAGAGAAAACATGTTACTCGGCTTCCCCTTCTGGGATACGGAGAAGCCTCTAGCGAGCAGACAGTGCAGTCCCACGCAGCACGGAGGTAGGCTGGTGGACCTGTTACTGGACAGTGTTAGATGGAGGGAGGGTACGCCTATGCGAATCTGCAGTGGGAATCCTCTGGGTTTACTACTGCCTCTTTAAAGCATTTTCTCAAATGCACACCCTACCCCTAAAAACTGTGTGTGCTTTGGCTACCACACTGCTCAGCACTGGTCAAAATGCTTCCAGGGACATGCATGACACGCATGCACAGAAGGGCTGGCTCTGTGTTTAAACAGCAGCTTTGGCCAGGGGTGACTGATTTCCTTTGAAACAGCATTGCTTTATCACAGCTGAACCTCAGCTGAAAGAATATTTAAAAACTCTTCTCCAGCTGCCAGCGGTGTTCCAGTAGCTCAAACACTTGCACCTTTCAAGCTGGATTTTAATCACTTGATACCAATCGGCACTTGAATTGGTAGGTGAGAGCACACGGGTAGCCCTCAAAGGCACCGAAAAGCACAAGGTGTGGCTGAGAGTCACCCAGCAGTGCAGGACGTATAGCACCTGAAATACTGCCCCAAGGAGGAGCGAGAGGCAGGCACAAGCCTTGCCCATCCACAGCCTGATGCTGCTTTGGCTGCATGCGTCAAACCAACATGGGGACATTTTAATTTCAATTTAAGAACAGTTAGGCTTGCATTTATTCTTCATTGACCTAAAGCAAGCTGAAGTTACGTGTTTTACACTGCAACAAGGATGAGAGGAATTTTCCCCTGTTTGGACAGATCAGCCTGGTTTCAGCCAAGTTTTACAGAGGGTAGGTGCATCTCCTGGCAAGGTGACCTTGGACACCAACACGGCCTCAGAAAGGCAGCCGGGCACCATCCCACCCGGTCAGGTGGAACACAAAGAAGTGTCCTGGGAAGATGGACGCGTAAGCCACATACTTCCACTCACCCCGTGTTCACCTGCACTCGGGGTAACCACCAAAAGGAACTTGGTAGGTGACAGGCACTGCTGTCCTCTCTGCAACAGGCTGACCATCTAACGTCAGCCACTACTTGCCACAGAAAGGGCTGTCAAGCACTGGAACAGGCTGCCCAGGGGAGTGGTTGGGTCCCCATCCCTGGAGGTATTTAAGAGACGTGTAGATGTGGCGCTTAGGGACATGGCTTAGTGGTGGACTTGGCAGTGCCAGGTTAACGCGTTGACTCAATGAACTTAAGGGTCTTTTCCAACCTAAGTGATCCTGTGATTCTATTCTGGTCTATGATTCTTCACCTTTACATATGTACCTTACGGGCCAAGCACTGACTTTGGTAGGAAGCACTTGTAATTTAGTTTCTCACAGTTTTCTTCAGTGAGACTATCCTTTCCTCACACAAGAAAATTTTCCTGAAATTTTAACCTAAAATCATCATGTATTGTTACTTTTTGTTACTTACCGGTCAGTTCCAAAAAATAAGAAAGAGAGAAGGAACGGGCAGCTTTTTATACAGCTTTTTATATGGCCCTGAGCGGGGTTTAATCTGTTTACTCATATATTTTACTCTCCTCTCGTGTATTCATGCTCTCTGTTCTTTCCGGTCTTTTCTCTTTTTCATCACACTCGAAATGGAACATGAGGAGGAAGAACGCTGTATCAGAGCCATTTAAAAATAATTAATCAATGTACTTAGTCTTCTAAAATGACTTTTATAAAACTGCCCCCTTTAGATGAGATGTGTAACAAAAATAGTAATTTTGAATTCTCAGCAGTGTTTTCATCAACGCTAAACATTATTTATGCTGTTATTAAAATACGTCAACAATTTACGAATGTATTGGTCCTCGCTTAGGGATTTATTGAAGACCTTGCAACTGAGGATAATAAAGTCCTTAACTGTAAGTAAAATATTATTAAGAGTGTGGCCCAAAGATGTAGGATTTTAAAATGTTGGGATTTGTATCTATGTAGCTGAGGTTCCCCTAAACATTTCCTTTCTTTGATCACCTCTGTTATATGGATATGAAAATGCAACCGTGCCTCTTTCCATTGCCAGCAGTAAAATACTTTGGGGGGACTTCGTCTCTTCCGAATAATGACATTATTGCTGTTTTTCTGGGGTTTCCAGCCTCTCCTGCAGTCCTGCCTATGCATTTTCCAGGCTTTTTGCTTGAATTAGTTTGGGCCGTAGAGTAAACAGAATGAGCCAGGTTTCTGCAAATGGACGGTTGTTCACCAACTGCTTCCTGCTTGCCTGAGAGCGTGCAGCGGGTAATTCGGGGCGTCATTAGGCCCCTGTTTGGCCGCACGTATGGCTGGGAGGGCATGTTTGCGTTTCGTTTATACAGATATGATTAGCTGTTCTCAGTGCTCATCTGCCGTAAAACTGAAAATGTGTCATGCGCTATTACCCAAGCAAATGTAATGCCCCCAAAATAAACATGCCCCGCTAGTTTGCAGGCAGTAATTGATGGAAAAACAGGTGTTTCCCATATTCTGTGTGATTGCCTACACATACGGCTTCTTTTATACTCTCCTTCAATTACCTTGTAGTTTTGGCCCCTGCAGAAAAAGAAATGGTGTTACCGAAAAAGAGTGGGTTTCAAGAGCGTTCTTTGGTCCACAGCCAAATTAAATACAAGCAGCACAGCCCTTTTTAGTATTTAAATAATTAAACTATAGCAGCTACCACATCCACTTTAGCCATCAAACTGCGTTTCCAGCTACTCTCCGTTTTAAAATGCGGTGCCTGGACTTAGCCAATTAAAGCTACATACAACACAAATTCCCCTCTGAATGGTGTTAACATTCTCAAATTGGACCTTTCAAACAGGATCAGTAAAATAACACCAACACCTGCGTCACCGGTTGCTTTTACGCTTTGCGGCCTGAAATCTTGCTAAAGCGTCTGGCTCCCGACAGCTGTGTAGGATCTACTGGTCTTGCAGTGTTAACAGCGGGCAGATTTTATAATGAGAAGCGGGCAGAAATAGCAGCGGTCACTTTTTATAACAGCTTTTCTGCACCGCATTGTTCTTCTGGGTGAGAGCAGTTGGAGGAGAAACAAAAGAAGGAAGAAGGCATTGCTCCTCGCGGAGGACAGCACAGAGCAGTCCCTCGGCGGTCGGGGGGAAGGTCGGAGGTATTCTGCAAATCTGGCGGCGCGTCTGGCCCGGGAGCTGCTCCGTGCACGCGCGGCCGGCAGAAAAGCCCGAGAGCCGCCCTCAAACTGTGAACGCCGGTGACGGGCAGTAGCCAAAACACTTAGACTAGGAGTGGGTTAACCTTCGGTCCCCACGCATTGATCTCTGCCCCCAAACAAGTGTCTCCGTCTCCGCATCGCTATTTTTTTCAGAGCAAGGCTTGCAGTGGCCGGCTCTCTGCCTCGGCCGCCTGCGGCGACGGAGGATCCCTAGCACCGAGACCTGGCCTCAGCTTTCTCTGTCCGTGCAGCGGCAGGGTGCAGGGACGCAGTAACACGTTCAGGACGTGTTCCTCCTGCTTTGTGAACGTGCCTCTTCTGGCCTCCCGCAGTGATGGCTTCTTGTTTACCCACGAAGGACGACCAACATTTTAGCCTAATTAAGTTTTACATGCTGAAAGAGAGCTCTATGGCTAGACAAAAATCGCTTACTTTCATTTTGCAAAACCAAACGGGTGGACTTCATGAAGTGACATCAGAGATGCATTTGCTCTCTGGCTCTTACCTTGTGACTGGTTCGAAGTGACATGCCATTACAAAATACCCTTCTTCATCAGGAACGTTCCTTCGAAACAGTAAGATGATAAGACGATGGCGTTCCCCTGAAACTCTTTGATTTTTTCCTGCAGATAAACTCAATTCTTTTACCCGCCTTTGGTTTTCCTTATGCTCTGTTCCTGTTTATCTTTGCTCTTTCATTATATGCCTCAGGAAGACAGACAATTGCTCCTCCTCTACAAGGTGCACAAAGATGAAGGAATGCGACTCTATCTCTTCATAGCTTCCTGGGGTGCTTTCATTTCAGTGACAGCTTTCTCACTGCACGAGCTGCAGGGTTTCATTCCTATGCTTCCCGCCTTGGAATTGATCTATTTCTCAGGATACCGGCTGCCGTTCAGAGGCGATGAAGCTTTTGAACTGCCCGGCCGTGCCCCGCGTGGGCAGATTTTGCCTGACTGCGCGGTTCTGACTCACGGGACGGGTCTGTGGCCGGTGCGGACGTGGCGAGGCCACACGGCACCAGCTGCAGCGAGCAACTCCCGTGCCAGCCCCGGCCCCTGCTGCTCCTCCCGAGCGGGTGCTGGGAGCTGTGCCGCAGCAGTTTAGGAGAGAGCTGGGCTCAAAAATACAGACTTGAGCCCTGAGTTAAGGATTGCTAGGCTTGAACGCGTTAGCCTTACTAACGAGCAAGGAAATCGGGTGGTGCGTGTAAGCGCTTAGCTTTTCAAAACCAGTCCGTCTCTCGTTTTCTTGGACATCTTTTTGAAGGGTCAGAAATGCATGTGCAAAACCAGAGCTATGGCCCGAAACATTTACACCGGGGAAGAAAAAGCCAGTCAGTTAAACACCTAGGCGTGAGAGAGCGGGAACATTGCCTCTGGCTGTAAGGGAGGTGAGTTTTCACGCGGGGTGTGTAAGGACGTTTCCAGTGTAATTTTCATCCAGATGTCCTGGAGCAGGTTACCGCACATTAAGAGTTCTCCGACATACGCCTGTGAGCCGAGTGTGCTACAGGGGAGGCATCTGGAACATAAACTGGTGAAGATACGTATTTATACTTGCTGAAGCAATGCAGGATTTGAGGAAAGACTCCTGCCCTGCGGGTTCTGATTTTGAGTTCATTTACGCCACTGTAATGCACTTTTCTTAATAAAAAAATATTTTAGTAATGACTGCCGATTTACACCCTTGTTAGGTCAAAATCAGGGCTGAGGGGTTTCGTTCACGGCTCTCCTGCAACCAGTGGCTACGGTCCTTTGAGGGTTAGGACTTCATACGCGGTGTTGCAGACTGTACTGGTGGACACGTTACCCATGCGCAAGGAAACATTTCGCACTTGGTCTTCAAGGAGACACTTCAGCTTGGGAAATGAAGCGATTCCCACCCAGCTACCACACACTGGAAAAAAAAAAACAAACAACCCCCCCCGAGAACTGCTTTACTAACAATTCTCCCCTGGATGCGAAGAGGTCCTTATCAGAATGTAGATCCCCTAGAAGCAGGTCTATCCTGAATATCGTGTTAAACTGAAGTTATACACTGGAAATAATATTTTTATAATTGGTCTGGCGTTTGTTTCTGATTTTGCACTCGGGCAGAATACCACTGGGCGCACTAGGGGCTAAATAAATCTTTCACTGCTGAACAACAAACCTGCATTGTTTATGGAGCATGAAACAATTATCTTTGACTCCACCTGATGCTGCTGAGCAAGCTGTTCCTTTTTATTGTGGTATTATTAGATGGGAATGCGGTGGGTTGGACAGCATCCTTCATTAATGGCTAGGATAGCCAAGTTTGTGTAGCACATAGCTCATTCTCTAGCATGGCTCAGGGCTCTGTACGCGGCCCATCTAACTGAAGTCCTGCACGGAAGGGTACCCCAATAAATAAACGCACGTGAATGAATTAATCAGATTAGATTCATTAGAATGAATTAATCTCAGAAAAGAGTGCTGAGCTTTTCAAAAAACAGTCTTAGGGGTGTAGATGTTCCAACCACTACTTGAGACTTGGGAATATAAATTGTCATTATACATACATATGGCTCTCATTTCATTTCTCTATGCAGATGATGGTTCTGCGCAGTTGCTTCATACGAAATGTAAAATGCAAGGCAAGGGGCAGCCTCGGCGATGAGAAACAAGAGGTAGAAAGCCCTTTGTGTTTTGAGCAGAACGGTAGTGGTAAAACTGACACAGGAAAAAAACCCGCATGGACCCAGCAAGTGCTTGGCGAGACAGCCGCATTTAAAGAAAGCCTCAGAAACGTTGCTAAAAATGGAACAGAGGGATCTTTAAGGCATCTGTCCAGGAAAGTGAAGAAAATACATTTTTTGGCAGTGAACGCTGAGAAAATCATGCGGCGAATGCAATAAATTAAAATGAACAGAAAGCACGTGCCCTGGTCGCTAGCCTGACTTTGACAAACCCTGTCCTGCCCGTGACACCGCGCTGCAGAAGGTGAGTATGGGTGAGCAACCAGGATGGTGCTGCAGTGTCGTTTTATTGGTATTCTATTCTAGAGCGCCATTTATTGACATTCCATTGGCATTTCTGGAATACCTGTTACACACTCATCCTTTCCTCCCTCCCTCCATCCATTCAGATTCCTGTTATTGTGGGCTCCTGCGCAGGTCATGGCTGGAACGTCAGCTGCAGCGGTCACAGTCCCCAGGTCCCTGTGGGAACACACGGGTCCCCAGGAGGCTCTGGGAAACCGTGCCCGTCCTGGCACAGCGGTGTCCGAGGCTGAGGTTCCAGACACGGAAACGCTGGCCTTTCACCATCTCTTCCACTCCACGTTGTTTTTGTATTCACGGTTTCCATTATCTTCCTATTTTAGAAGCCCGCGGAGAGTAGGGCAGGCGTATCTGTCACTCTGCAATAAACAGAAGGAGGAGTACTCAGTCACAGCTCCGATACCTAAAAGCAACTTATTAAAATTCCCAGTTCAAAAGTGGGAAGAATCAAGCAGCGAAATACAGCTGACTAAAAGCTGAAGCTGCTAGAAGGTTCACTTTCAGAGGCAGGAGTGAGAGCATTTGGGCCACATCAGGAAATTTTTGGAGGTGTTTTTCTGACGCGTGCGGGAAGACAATGAAACGGTGGCAGCTCAACAAGGTGGAGGGAGCTGGGGAAACACGGGGGCTAAATGGAAGTAGGGGAATGCATGCGTACTTGGGAAAGCGCAGTATTCGTGGAGACGCTGCAACGTGCGGGCCAGGGGGTGCGATTCCAAGGGAA
>VZTL01015053.1:0-10159 GCA_013400535.1 Scopus umbretta
ATCCCAATCAGGAAGGAAGATAATTTCAGAGGAAGCTATTATTTGATTTAATTTGCTTGAGTTTCTAGGATGTCAGATTCTGAAGGAATGACTCAGATTCCTAAACTAAACACCTAGTGCCATTTTAGCTGTTCCAGTACCTGCACAGATTTCATGTGCCTCACCAGAAGAACATGGATCTCCTCTAGTTCCTTGCTCATATCAGTTGTATTTTGGATAGCCTTGGGTTCTGGAAGGACACTGCACGTCTGTGATTAGTCACCTGTGCCACACTGTGTTACTCCCTGAGGGGAGATGCTGATGGATGATGCTGATGTTCCAAGAGACAATCAGCTCATAAAACGACATAGCAAAATGACTTCTGGTGTTCAGCACCTAAAAAATAAAGCCAGGAGAGTGCAGTTTTCCATGTGTTTCCTGAACTGCACTTCTGTGAGTGACTTAGTAATCAAATAAGTTATTTTTACAGTTTTGCATGCAAGAGATATTAGCACATTTTTATTAATTTGTGTCTGTTTAGTAGTCAATAAGGTGTTTTGTATTCAGTACCACTGCCATCTGCAAGCAATGTAAGGCATGGTGAGGTACTAGTTAGAAATTCTCAGCTACGTCAGGTTTTTAAAACTTTTTTTTTCTCTGATCATAACCATAGTTGCCCTCTTTCCAATCTCTTTCAGGAAGAAACACCAAAAACCAAGACTGAATAGCTTTACTTAACTTTCTTAAGGTCTGAGCAATACTTTACAAAGATATTTTTCTCCCCCACCACCTGCATAAATGAGAATTATTGGTTCAAATTCAAGTTGGCTTACACTAAAAGCATGTTCATTTGATCAAAGTAGAGAACTGAAGAGTAAGGATTTAACAGGATAAACTAGAATACATGATGTGTATATACATAGCTGGAATGAATCTTCTCATAATAAGCATCAGCAATAAATGAACTCCAACTGTTATAATGTAGTATATATTTGAAATAAACGTCTAGACCAATCACTAGCTTACATGTTTTCAGGACAAGTAGCAGGATCGTTAGTTATGGAAATAAGCATCATGCCAATAACACAATGGAGATGTATGTAGTAGTTGATCAAAAGTATCTGAGAAATCGGGTCCCTGAGAAATCATTTGATAAGTCCTACTTTGTTCTGTTCAGCTCCTTTTCTTAATTAATGATTGATATCTTACATTAGAGATTCCCTGAGCTATGGCTGATAAAGATCTTGCTGGTGAATGGAAGCTGCATGTATCCTCAGGAATTCTGCTCTAATGAAAATTAATTTGAATAAAGCATCATGCTGCTGCTTCTCTTTGCAATCAATTACTAACCCCCCAAAAATATAGTCACGGACATTTTGCCATTACTTATAGCAAATTACATACAGTTAAGAAGGCAGATGTTCTGTGAGATATCTGAAAAGCCACAGCCCTGAAGTTTGAGGAAGATCTCTTATTAGGTATTATTTCATCTTTTTATTTCAACTTTCCAGTATGTGCATTCTTACATAATTATGTTCACTATTCACAAGTTTACAAACATTTTCTTCTGCCCTTAAACTCCTTCTTTCCTGCAGGCAACTTGGGTGGTTTCATATATCAAACTTCTAAAAAAGTTGTTTTGATCCTGCATCTAATTAACGCCTTTCGTTTGTTTGTTTCAAAGGGCATCCATTCACTTTGCCTTGTCTAAGCAAACATTCAGGCAGGAGCAAAATTGTAGCTTGCTTTTTTTTTTTTTTTTTTTTTTTTTTTTCAATTCATTTTTTTTTTTTTTCCTTTGGGGGTGTGNTGCTATCTTTGCCTCTGGGTAGTGTGAACAATTATCTTATGATTTATCCACACTTTCCTTAATTCACTTTTATTTACATATCAAATAAGTTCATGATGAGTCAGCACTTCTGTCAATTAGAGACCCATCAAAGGCATGTTCTTGGATTACTTTCAGTTAGAACTGATGAGTTGTCTTTCAGCTACATCCCCACTATGTGAATCCACTTCCTATAGATAATGACTTGTGCCTCTGGGGATCACATTTCTTTACAGGCAGACATTTCTAAAGCTTTTACAGAAGCATCCTCCTTTTGCATTTTCTTTATTTACTGTGCTTTTCATTAATTTATCAATGAAATTTCCTACTTGTTCTGTTCTTTTGAACACTGTCTAGAATACTTGGCTGTACATCAAAACTAAAGAAGTCAAAGAGATATTTTGAAAAGCCCATGTTTTTGAATCGTTTATTCCCAAGAGATGGTTAAATGTATTCAAGTTCTGTATGTTTTTATTGTACTGAATTTGTGAAAATCCACATCCAGGATTTGCTCCCTCTGAAAGTTTAGAGTTAGCTGAATATTTGGTTTTAGTAATACTTTGCTTTAATTTATTTGAAGTATTTTCTTATTTTGGTTTCTCTGATGTAAATATATTTCATTTGCCTTTATGGATTGTGCAGTATTGCTTTTTTAGCTTCTCCTCTTTAATCTATGCCTACTATTCATACTTCATTTAGATCATTATTGGCTGCAACTGTTGTTTCTTTACAGCAAGTAAATTTAGGTATTTATTCCTATGTCTGTACTTCCACCAGATAAGTAACAAAAAAGAGTTCCTAGTATGTAGAAGACTAGCTACTAGAAAGATAAACCTAGAGATGCCCTTATTTTCCCTCTCTATTCCTGAAGATGTTTTCTTTTATATGTATTTCTTCTTTCTCAGATACTCCTGTCTTGTCTAGTGTCCATCCATTATTCATTCTTCCAGCTACCACCTTCTATGTACTTGTCATTCTTTCCCAATTTCTTTTTCTCATGTTCCTCTTGTGTTGCCTCAGTGCTGCCTCTAGCACAGTCCAGCAAAAGCCCAAAAGAAAAGGAGAGTGAACATCAAATAGTCATCTTATTTTTCACCTGGCATAAACACATTAGATAATCATATGGGCTACCCTGATTAAGGCTGATTAATGGAAAAGAAGATACAGCACTCAATGGTAATTTTACAGAATATTGTAGTTTCACAACAGCATTACTGGTGAACACTACTGTACCTTTGATATATAGTTTTAACCAGTATTAATTTTAACCCAGCCCCAAACAGCCTGCCAAACAGCCTTTTGATTTAATAGCATTATGATACCAGAACAGATTTTTAAAGATCTTGGCAGAACTGATAAACAAAAACAGGAGGGATATTAATTTAGTCAGGAGACAATGCAATATGCAATTACATCAACTCACAGTAAATCTGAGCAGTTAAAACCAAACTTGACTGATCCTGGAAAGAAAACCTCTGACTTAGAGCTTGGAACTGAATGGAACTGGGCTTGTTAATCAGAGTGACTGGGACAACAAATCTCTTTCAGCAGAGTTAATAACAGCTGGGACAATGGAGGTGCAGCTAAGGTATGAATATGGGATGCCCAAGAAGTTTGGATTAGATGGCATTCAGATTTTAGTCATGAAATAAACCATCAATCACATCTACCAGCTGAATTTGATGGACTGTTTGCAAGTGGCATATCAGATAGGTTTAGCTGCATAGTCTTTCTCTAACTTTGAACTAACATAGACCCTCTTTTATGGAACCAGACATATTTGATTGACTCAATTCCATGGATTTTAAATGACCACTTGTGCGTTCAGCAATGCAGGCTTAAAACAGGAAGACTTTGTTACAGCTCTAGGACCTCTGGATGTTGTTATCCACTCAGAATAGTCTAATATGACTGATATTAAATTTGTTGATTTTTTTTCCTTTTGAATGCAGATCTCATTGTGATTAGTCATACCACAGCTACCATACATTGTTCCACATGGGAAATGGGAACTCTATGTTCATTCCAAGTTGTGAGGGCTCTGTGAGTAGCCCTTGTTGTGTTTGCTTCCTGTGTCTTATAACTATATTCTTACAAGAGGGTACAAAGGGTTGTTGATTTAAGTGTTTTCCCACTGAAGTAGGCATAGCTGTTTTTGCTAGTAGAGATTGTTCATCCGAGAGTAGTTTCCCAGAAAACCAGGGCATCAAACTGGAAAAGACCATGCGAAAAACAGGTCTAATTCTAAGTCTCTTTTCTTTATCCATTTTCTCATACTTATGTACGTGATATATATCTAGTCAGTAATCATATTCCCTCTGAATCTTCTTTTCATGCTCAAATAACTCAGCCAACTTCTTGTCCTTATTCCTAAGCAAAATCTTTCTTCCTTGATTAGCCCTTCTTTTGCTCCTCCTTGTTGAGTTTGAATTAATCTTAGATATGTGTGGCTTGACTTGCATGTAATAATTTAGGAGAGGACTAACCAATGTGTTAGCCAATGGTATTATCAGCTTCTCACCTTTCTACATTTCATAATTTTATGCATCACTTATACTGATGGCTTACAAACCACACCTGATTAATTAATCCAAGTCTTTCTTCTAATGTGTCTTATTCCTCCCCTTGAGCATTTCAGTGGTAAAATATATTCTTGTTAATAATCTGCCTTTTTTCTCCACTCTTTTAATTTCATATAATTTTTTGGTACTACAATCTTCAAGGACACTCAGTTTTTTCTAAATTATATCCCCCCTCTCTGTGTTGATGATGCCTTTTGTGTATGTGTTGTCAGAGTGCATAATTCATAAATGTTAATGTTAGAAGCAAAGTAATTAATTAAAATTTTAAAACTGACTAAGGAACTTCAACAATAATTTCTTAAAAGTCCAGAGTCCCCCAGTAAGAGTCATCTATTGACCAGAGAGCAAGACATCTATTGACAGGGAAGATTATGCTAAGTCCAGAAGCTGTACTTCACTGAGTCTGAAGCAAATTTTCATTATCTCCAGTTTAGAACAGGAAAAAGTGTGATAAAGTTCATATGTTGTGTAAGGAAGAACAATGTGCATACATTAAAAATATAGCTATTCTATTGGACTTTGTTTCCTAAATGAGGAGTGGAAGGACCTTCTTGTTGATCCTTTACCTATTTTGGTTATTCTACGTACTATATAGCTTGCCTATTCATGTGTAGATGTACTATAAACTAGAAAATCTGGCTATTAACTGGAAATGCCCAGAGCAGGCAAGAGCCAGAGCACTGTGTAGAAAGGAAGGTCTTCATTTCAAGAAAGAAGTATTGCACTGTGAGAGCCCAAGTGACAAGACATAGTGTTTGCCTGCATGTGACAACTTACTCCCATTCCTGCCCTTTCTTGAAGTCCCATCTATCTTTTTGCCTCCAGTGATCCATGGGTTCTTTCCCTACAGCCTGCTTCCTCCATCATCCAGTGACTTTAACTTCCCTTTGCCTGAAACTCTGCTTGATACAAGAATTATCACTAGAGGTAGGCACTAAAGAAGTGAAGGAATATAAAAGTTTACTAATGATGAAATGGCAAAGAATCTGAGGGGTTATTTCCAGTTTTATAAACAAAAGTCTCCATAATTATTATTTATTTTTTTACAGTTTCTAAAAACACATGATTTAGTTTTAGGAAAATAATGTATGCTCTTTGTCCTTCATGATTACCTTATTTCTGAAGAAAAGGCAAAATTCTGCCCTGTAGCACAGAGGAGATGATATTATATTTTTCTGTGTTCTTGCTCTGTTCTGTGGCTTCCAAGTCAGTCATGAATCCTTCTCTGCAAACTCTTAGTAGCATTGAACCCAGCTACTAATAGCTTACTTCTTTTTCCAAACCCAGATAAAAAGCTCTCATGAAGAGAAGTGCTTTGACCTTGTAGGACAGGAAGAGAGAGGTTTGTTGGGTTTTTTTTTTATTTATTTAATTTTCTTTTAGCATGTCTGCTTCTATAAGAATTTGCTCTTACCAGGAAAAACAGAAAGCGAAGCAGAGAGTTATTTCTTATGGCACTTTGTCAAACTTATCCCTTTGTGATTGTTTCCTTGTCACTGGATGCTAGAGTGTTCCTGATGTTGTATCCTGGACGCTACACGCATTTGTCACTTGGATTTGTCATTTTTGCAGAGGAAGCATTTCCAGACAAAAGAAAGAAAAGGAAAGTCTCGCTTTTCTTCCCCTCTCCAGTAAAGAACAGTTGTAATTCTAAATTATGCAAGGGGCACACCAGATGGACTGTGGAGAGTGCCTTAGGAGTGCATGCAATAATAATAACACAATTAATAATTAATAGCTATGCTGGACTGGGCCTTCCAGCATTGCTTTGTGTGAAACATACCACATACTTCTGAATAACATAGGTTCACTTTAATACCCAGCATAACATCAGCTCTAAGCTTATTACAAAATTGGCTCAAGTTGAAATGGGCCTGACAATAAATGTAATGTCAGTCACCCCACCAATGCTATAGGGAAACAGTCAATCTGTTTTCTTTGAGAGTCTGGAACAGCTGCTGAAATTAGAAAAAAAGTGATGTGTGCTATATGATACCATACATACCTCTAAGAGTCTTCTCAGTTACTGAATTAAGGAAAATCTTCGTGAGAGTCTGAGGAAGTTAATTGGCCAGCTGGGAATCTGTGGAGTTTTTGACCATCTGAAATGCAGGCACAGGAGACAGGAAAGAAAAAAAAAAAAAAAAACCAAACCCAAGCATTCAAAAGGTCCTGAAACACACCTAGGTTTTGAGTGCTCTGCACCTGCAAAGGGGGAAAAAAATAGTCATAAATCTTGCAAAATACCAGCAAATTATATTCTAACTAGGCATTAATCTGATGCATACTATGTTCCAGTTACAACTGTAATTTTAAAAGGACTTGTTTAATCTTTAATTTTGTGTTGCTTCTCTTTTTCTCATGGTTAGTAAAGCTCTTCTTTTTCTTTAGCTGAGTTGCTTAAATTTTACTACTTGCGAATTTAAAATCTGTCATTATAAATCCAATTTCCAAACCTGCTGCAGAAGGCTGCAATCTTCCCTGATGCATCATTTGGAAATCACAGGGGGATACTGGAGCTTCAATACTGTTGCTTTCTTGGGCTGTGTTTTAGCATTATGCCAGACAATTCTGTAAGCACTAAGGAAGATCTCTCTTCTGCAAATCTGCTCTTGGCTGAGCAGCACTTGTCCCTAAGTTCTAAACTCTGTTTCATATTTTCCCCACATTTAGGGCATTTATTATGATTTTGCCCTTCTAGAGTATCTGATACCTTGTATGCTTCTGCTTATACCAGAAGATTTCCCTTGAGGTGGAAGCATCATTCTTTTTTAACCTCTGGAATTTGAGTAACATAATTTATTCTTGGTCTCTTTTGCTCAGTCAGTTTGAGCTTGCTAAATAAAACTTATAAAAATATTAAAAGACACACATGAAATATAATAAAATAAAAAATCCTCACAGGAATTCTGCTTAAAAATTAGAGACAATCTGTTCATATTGATTAGCTTAAATGGAATCTGTTTTGGGTTTTTTTGTGTCCTGCCCCGTCTCCCCCACTTCTCATTCACACAGAGCACAGTCTGTGCTCTGTGACTATGGCTGTCTTCACCATTTCTCTCCTGCCTGATGACTGTGGAACCTGATTACCAATTTGACCTGGGGTGGAAATTGTCAAGATCTTTTACTTCCATTAATGTCATTGCAATAGATGACTAGGTTAACTATTTCTCCCACTGAGCAAAAAGATGTACTTTTTATTATACATCAGAGAATCCACGCTGAGGAAAAAAAAGAAAAAAAAAAACAAAAAACAACACCCTCAGAAATGTGCTTGTTTATTCCTGCTGCTCACAGAAAAAATTGTTTTTCTACCAGAAGGAAAGAAAAAGAAAATATTTATTTCAATTTTATTTTTTTTAGCATTTGTAATAAAAGAAAAAGGGTCAGGTCAGATTCATAAACATGGTGGCAAAGTGCTGTATTGGCAAGAATGAATTCTGAATAAGGTCCTCCCAACTTTAGATATAAGCACTGCAATTCAGAGGCAGCTTCAGTGTTTCAGGCTCAATGCATATTCATAGTGATCCCTGTAAAATAAGCAGTGACAAAAAGAAAAGGCACNACTTTACAGTTCTGGCTGGAAGCTTCACTGTGCTTTAAAGGTTTTGTTTATAAAGATTCATATACATCTATTTCTATGTGGTTGGTTTATATAAAAATAACCTAATCAGGTGTCTAGGAATAGGTACTTATTTTTCTGGTCTGTAAGTTCCATACTGTTGTTCTGCACTGACAAAGACTTCTTCAGTGCCACTTTCAGCACGTAGGATGCCTCTTGGCACACACTGCTAAGCAGCTGCCGAATTACTGCAATCTCAGGTGACTGCTGCGTGCAGCAGCAGCATCCGAGTCAGGATGTGGCTTTGCCAGTCACTTGAGCCATGCCATTGATGAGGAGGAAATTTAGGTCAATTCCTTCTTAAGCTGGACAACCTCTGCCTTGTTCGTTCATTAGGGCACAAATCTGTAGTGTGGTCCCTGTGCTGAACCTCACCTCTTCTGCATGCAATTTATTTTATGCATTTCAGGAATGAAAAGGAAAACCTTCTATATTTCTCCAATCATTTGGATGATTTTGCCATTTCGGCAACTGTTTTATATAGATTTTATTTGTGCTTTTTATTACTGAGGAGCTGTGGCAAAATGACATTTTCTCATGTATTAAGAGTCTATTTGGAAGTACATACAGTGGAAAGATATCCCAAACACCAGGCAAATTGTATTCTGCTGAAAAACATGGATTGTTTTGTCACATTTACTCCACACCCAGAAAGTACATTCCTTGTCTCAAAGAGCCTTTGATTTGGGAATTCTAAGTGACTGGTAGATCATCTGTGAGATGGTACTTGCAGAAGAGTAGGGGTTTCCAATTGTTTTGAGGGCGATGAAGTAGTTTTTTCCTCCATATTGTTGTTTGAAAAATCTATCAGAAGTTCCAGTCTGCTTTTAACTTTTATCTAATTTATGTCATTTATGAATGTGGGATGAACTGGAACAAGCACTCTGGATATGTTCAGTTCGTATTATTTTTCTAATAAAATTTCAAAAATACCTAAGAGAATTAGACATTCAGCTCTCATTGAGAGTAAAGGAAATTAGGATCCTCTTTAAAGGAGTTAAGGGAGCTTTTGAAAATGCAGTGTAACATTTTTGCAGACTGTGAGAGTTTAAGGCTTTAGATTGAGTTTAATAAGGGAGAAATAGCCCAGAAGACTGAATATAAAGATTTCTGATGAACTTTCCAAAAGAAATATTTTATACTATTATGACTATACCTACAGATTATTGTTAGTTCAGATTTGTTCAGTGCCTGGAAAAAAATCACATTCTTTACTCTAAGGCCTTTCTTGTTCTGGAAATGAAACAGACACCTCTCTGAAAAGCAGAATTTATGAAGGTTGATTTCCTACAGCTCTCCTTGTGTTGATTCTCTGGTATCTAATAGCACAGCTGAGCTAATTCTGCAATGTTACCCTCCTCTGAAGGCATTAATATCTTCTTCCTAAATGCTTTTTTCCCATAAATTTCAGCATCTTAATGATTTTGAGACCTCATTTCTTCTCATTTATTTTGATTGAAAGTAGGGATCTGAGAGAAGGCCAGATGTAGATCCTAAACCTCAGTTCTTTGGGAGACCAGATTAAGAAGAATAGCTAGTGTTAATAGAGAGTTTGGAAAGGAGAAGAGTAAGGAATAAATAACATGGGGTTACAGCAGTAAGTATGAGACTTCCAGAGGACCCATGACCTGATACATACTTGGGTAGATGAACTGGGTTGTTTTGGTAATATTCTTCATCTATGGCTAGACACCCATGATTTTCCATTTTTCCTTGGTGTCTTTATTTTCCCCCGTTACATGAATTTAGCATTGAAAATAACATGGAATATTTCAGCACTGGCTGGTTATTTGACATGGGGAATTTGCCTGAGTAATAGTGACATGGGCTTGTGATTTTCCTATATGTTATCTAGATGAACCCTTGTCATATACACAAAGTTAAATAGAATGCACCTTAAATTTATGATTTATGTATAGTACTCTGGAATGAGTTAGCTAATTTGTCATCTTGTTACCCTGCAAATTGATATTATTCTGCTATGCTTCCATCAAACAATGAAGTAGAAAAATGAAGTTATCTTTTGTATCAAATAACAATTTCTTATGTTTTCTAGGTATTTTCTTTTTCTTATTAATCTTAATTTTATTTTAGGAAGTAACTTGTGAATGGTGAAGGTTTTTTGGTCATCCCCCCCCCCCCCCCCCC
>VZTL01015054.1:0-47209 GCA_013400535.1 Scopus umbretta
AAAAAAAAGACAGAAAAGAAAGAGCAAACCAGCCTTGTTACTATATCGACTACAGTTTCAAGCAAGATAAAATGTTGTCATTTTCTCCCACACATTAATAATGTTTTCTAAGGCTACAGACACTCTGCTGCGAGGACCGCAAACCAGCTGTACCATACCTCTTCATTGCCCTGTCTTTTTTCCAGGCATTGCAAATACGTTTGGGACCTAAAGCTGCAAGATAGTAAGGAAATGTTGGTTTTGCAGGAAACAGTAGATAAACATTTGAAGAACAGACGCACAGGACAATGTTTTGTACAGGTGGGAATGCTGAGGCCTCATCTGCAGATAAGCCTTTCAACTAATGTGTTTCAGGCCTGTATGGAATAAGTTGGGAGTAATTACACCGGAGAGGTTTGTCACTGACATCTTAGAGGCATTAAGGTCCTCAAGAGCTAAAATGGAGTTTAGCTACTCAACTCCCTCCAGTATCAACAGCAATCTCAGGGCAAAGCATTTCTTTCACTTAGAAAATGTAAAGGACTTTTTGTCAGAGCCACGGTCAACAGCAAGAGTTAAGCTACAAACCAGATCATAAACAGTGATGTCTCCATCTGAATATTGTTTTCTTGTGCTTTTTTTCTGAATGGTCCACAAGTGATCCAAGTGGTGCCTTACAGTGAATTGTAAGGAGATATAATGGAGGACACAGCTATGACTTCTCATGCCCTGAGATCTCTCACTGGATCCATCAGAAGAGTGAGGATAAAGTGACATTTGCAAGAAGTTCCCTACCCATGAAGAGCAAGGCATTCAGGGACCTGCATGGATTAACGGAAAATAAAATCAGTGCAAAATAAAACTCATGCTTTAATGGTCCAAATAGACAGAACCAAATGCGGGAAGCCAACACCGGCAGCAAAGGAAAATAGAGCAAGGTATGATCTCACAAAACAAAATGAAGTAATAACACAAAACACCTTTGAAATTTATAGAGCATGAAGGTGAATTTTCCTTAGAAGTCACTGCAAAATTTTCAAAAAGAACAGAAGGAGGTGAACATGGGACCTCATGGCTTCTGTACCCCAAGTTTTGCAGCAGTGAAGCCACAGAGACCCATGATCTGTGCATGGATTCCTAACCCCGGTAGCTCCCAGAGCACAGATACACAGCACAGTAAGTTCTCAGCTATGGCCATGTTTATACAGCTCTTGGTTTTAAAAAGTGGCAGCTCCCTCTTTCTACACATAGCCATAATATGACCATGGCACTTCAGACCAGAGAACAAATGTGTTGCTGAATTATCTCCATGCAAGGTTGAAAGTCCTGTGTAGAGGGATTACAGTAATTCATATGCTTTAAGGTCAAAAAGGCTACTATGATCAGCTTGTCTGACCTCTTATATACACAAGCTGTTCAATTTTTTCCCCCAGAACTGGATTAAAGACTGTCTTTTAGAAAGATATCTCATATATCAAAGACAGTTGATTACAGTGAGTCTACCACTTCCTCCGGTAAGCTATTCAAACGCTTAATTACTGCTAGGAAACTGCATCTTATTTCAAGGTTGAATTTGTCTAACAACTCCAGTATCCACCACTGGAACTTGTTTTGCCTTTGTCTGCAAGGTTACCAATATTTCCTTCTGCCCTGCATGCTCTGATGTCTTTTCCATGTGCAAGTCCCTCCACACAGAGCAACAATCCATTCCAAACCTTTTCTCTGAACAGCTGAAGAAGATTAAACCTCCCATCATAAGGCTTGTTTTCCAGCTGCTGGATATTTTTGTGTGTGTGGCATCCTTTGATCTCTTTCCAGTAATTTCATGTCTTTTGTTATGTGCGGGCACCAACATTGGACACAGAACTGTGGCAGCAGTGTTGGGTACAGAAGAGATACCGCTTCCCAACTTTTGGGTTTTTATACTTCTAAGGTTCACAGTAGCCTTTTAGCAATAGCCTTGCACCGAGAACTCATGTTGAGACAATTATCTCCAGTGACCTCGAAATCCTGTTCTGAGTCATTGCTTTTCAAGAGTCTCCCAGCCCCTAAGTGTAACATGCTTTCTTTGTTCCCAGGGGTATTAGCTTGCATTTTGCTGCATTAAGGCACATTTTGTTTGATTGTGACCTTGTAGCGATGTGAGTCAGATCACTCTGTATCAAAATGATCTGGGTACACTATTTACCACCACATCACGCTTTAGGTGACCTGAAGATTTTACCAGGAGAGATTTAAACTACGTTCTAAGACAATAATGAAAATGCTGAATAGGGTTGGATCCAACAACCAGTCCCAAGGGGCACCTCTAGAAAAAGCTTTAATCATGGATGCCTTTCAATTAAGAAATTAATTCAGAGATCTGTCACCGAGTCAGATTTTAAGCCATCTATTGTGTTCCTCAGCATTTCTTATGTAACACAAGCTTTTACATCTCTGAGATATTTTATGCATCCTGTGTAGACACAGGAGCCCTTAACTCAGGCTGGCAGTCCTGCCAAAAATTAAACTCTTTTGCAGACCTCCTTTGGGTAAAGCCATGAAACAACTACCTTTTGCGATCTCAGAGTTACCATGGGGTGAATCAAATCACTGCCTCTGAGAAAACGGAGCTATTGGCAAGACATTGCCACATCTGGTAAATAATGCAATCAACGGGTTGCATCTTTAACTAAGAATCATGTAATCATAGAATAAGTAAGACTGGATGGGACCTCTGGAGGTCATCTTGTGGGCCCTGTCTCATTCCCTTCAGAGAGGGATAGACATGAAGGGGAATTGTCAGGACTCAGCAAAAAATGATCCTTTTCTGCCATTTATGATAAAGCAGATCCAATATATTCAGCTAACATTATTTTTTAGGGGACCAAGTCTACTTTGATCAGATAATCTGCCCTCTGTATATCACCAGACAGTGAGTTTTACTTTGGGATTGCCGCATCTAGCTCATTTCTTGTAGGTGCAGTTGGAATATTGTTTTTGTAAGGATGCTCTATCTCATTTTAAAGATTGCAAATCCACCGATTCTATCAGTGAGCTGTTTCAAACACTACCTTAGACTGTAAATTCTTTGGGAGCAAAGACTGTCTTTTTATTTGCTGTTCACAAAACATCTGACGCACAACACAATGAAATAACCACAATTCTCATTCAAGATTTGTATCTGCAATGTATTTTCAGCCTGTTCTCCATGCAAGCATTGCTTCATGGAAGGGACTAAACTCTAAAGCTATCTGTTCCTTCTTGGAGCAGGACCTTGACCTAACAAGCATGACACTTGCTTAGTACCAGGTGGAAAACACCTGGTATTAACTGACCTTAAACACTCTCACTGTAGCCACTGGGACAGCTACATTAGGTAATGACAATAGATCTGAACGCTGACCTTATTCAGGAGTTTCCGAAGACACTCAATATCATAACTGCCTTCTACAAATAGTCAACTGGATGCCAAATTTAAGATGGTTACTTGGCTTTCAAACACTGCTTGTGACCCATCACTTTCTGAAAATTGTGCCCTTTATGGTGTTTAAATAGCATGCAAAAAAATACAGTCACCCAAACCAACCAGAAGTTTTAAAAATCTGGAGCTACTAGGGTCAATATGGAAGACTCAGGGCTGTGTCTTGCTTACTCTGCCCACTGGAGCTTCAGGTGGGCTGGTGGAACACAATCTCATTGTCCTGGCTTCAGCTTAATTCAGAGTTAATCTTCTTCCCAGTAGCTGGCACAGTGCTGTGTTTTGGACTTAGGATGAGAACAATGCTGTTAACGCACTGATGTTTCAGTTGTTGCTCAGGAGTGTTTACACTAGTCAAGGACTTTCCAGCTCCCCATGCTCTGCCAGGGGCACAAGGAGCTGGGAGGGGGCACAGCCAGGACAGCTGACCCACGCTGCCCACAGGGCTATTCCATACCATACGGCGTCACGCTCTGTATAGAAACTGGGGGAGTTGGCCGGGGGGCAGCGATCGCTGCTCGGGGACGGGCTGGGCATCGCTCAGCGGGTGGTGAGCAATTGCATGGTGCACCACTTGCTGTGTATATTATTATTATTATTATTATTATTATTATTATTATTATTATTTTCTCTTTCTCTGCTGTCCCATTAAACTGCCTTTATCTCAACCCACGGGTTTTAGGTTTGTTTTTTTTTCCCGGTTCTCTCCCCCATCCCCCTGGGGCAGGGGGAGGGTGGGCGAGCGGCTGTGTGGTGCTTGGTTGCCGATCGGGGTTAAACCACAACACTCACGCTCTCTGGTATTTACCATACAAGGAGTTGCAGGATCCAAGCCAAAAGTAATTTTCTTCTCAAGAAAACAACAAATAAACTGAACTTGCTCCAGGTGTGTTATGACAGAAACAAAGCTGGCATGGTAAGCACCACACCTGCCAGGTGGTTGGCTAAATGGGACATGCTCTTTCCCTCCCAAGCATGCAGGATGGGGCAGGTGCTGAGTAACTAAAGGGGTTTTGTGACCGTCTTCTTTGCCTGTAAGTCTTCACGTCCAGACTCTCCAGCTTCCCTGAAAGCCTCCTTTGCTAGGAATTAAGATCCTAAGGCACGTAACCAGCCACTAACTGATAAGAAAAACTGTGCCTACCGAACACCACTGCTTACTAGGAGAGGCAGATCTTTTGGCTTACTTCTAAACTACGATGAGATGAGCGTGACATATTCCCTCCCCAGACCAAAACCTTATTGTCATGTTCACAGCCACTACTGTCCTGCAAAAGAATTACTCTTCGGCAGCAATGGGGCTACTGTCCCTGCATTCCTTGGGTTGCTGCTGCACTTAGTGGCTGCAAGGTGCTCACAAATCCCGCAGCAGTCTCACTCCTCTTTCAAGCCTCATGCAGTCTAGCTTCCAAGTCCCTCACCCACCACGATGGAGCGCCAACAAGGTGTCAAGGATTAGAGTTTTGTACAGAAGCAAAGGGCTGGTTTTGAGAGACTGCTTCTGCAGTAAACAAGATCAGTCGAGAGCTAATAAAATTTCAAATTAGCTGTGACTTTTCATGGCCCCACAATTGTGTTGGCTGATTTAATGGGCAGCGTCTTAGCTCGCTGAGATTGAATAAGTGAGCATTTCTACAGAGTTATGGATGCTGCAACAAAAATCCGTCATGCTAACATCAACAGCCGAATGCAAATAACCTTCAGCCAGAGGTGTTATTATGTGTTCAAGCAGACTTTGACAGGTGCTGCATGTCAAGTGTTGGGCTGGAACAGGCAGGCCACAGGTAGGGGGGGACCTGTTCGTAGCCAGAGAGCATCCTGTGGATCGTGACGCACATTGGGAGACCAGACGCACCGGCAGTGAGGAGAAGGTGAGCCTAAGGAGCTTTGTTAGGATAAAGTTGGGAAAGCATACATGACAAACTCAAGGATTGCTCCTGCTGAAGATCATGAGACTTTTTGCCACTGACTGCAGCAGGAAGAGCCTCTGCGAGAAACTGTACTAGGCCAAGCAAAACTAGAAAGAAAAATAACAATAAAAGCCCACTGTCTTTCAGGAGTATTTTCGTTGCCAATGAAAGCACAAAATGCACTGATGATATAAATAATTGCGTTTCTCACCTCATTCAGTTCTTATCTTTCACTTTCTTTTCTGTGCCACTCACCAGGCAACTTTATCCCTTTTTGTGGGGACACCGTCTGTCTTGTCCTGTGATGCTTTTGCATGTATTACTGGGAGAGTTTGGATGGGGAGGGTTCAAAATAGAGACGCGCAGAGGTAAAGCTAACAAAGTGTTAGTCGTACCCTTGAGCAAATCAGATTTTACCCTTCCAGCTCTAGTCTAAATTCTGGTGACACAGAGACTAAAGGAATGGCTCAGTACGTCTGCACAAAACACAAGTTATTGTTCATGTGAATGCTTGTGCTGATGAAGCTTTACAGGAGTAATGATGTTCTGCCCTGAGTTGAGGAACGACACTCAATTTACTTCGATTGGATTTGGGGAATAAATAGGTTTTACTCCAGTGCTTTGCAGAGAACCATTTTACCTATTCAACAAAAGAGCTTTTGGCCCCACTGTAAGGAATCAAAGGGAAACAAAACACAAATGTAAGGAACAATAGCAGTGTGACTGTCAACCCCCTGTGATCGTGTTATCTATTAATGTTCTCTTCATCCTTTCTATCCCACCTGCTCGGTTTTGATTTTGCCTAAATGAGGTTCTCACTGGTTGTATCCTGGCTAAATTAGGTTGCTGCCTGCCTGGGAAAGGAATTGCCCTCACACGTTTCTCTAAGCGCTCAGCACATGTTTGCAAGTTCAAAATAATACAGTCATATGTAATAGTAATTCTGTATTTGAATTACTCCTTGGGCTCTAGTGCAGAAGCAGAGCTCTGCAGTGCTAGTCACTACAGAAATGCTCTGCAAAAAGTCCATCCTAATCCAGAGCTATACTCTTGTTTAACAAAATATCTGAAAAGAAGAAGAAGGGAAGAGGAAGGAGGAAATGACAGAAGACACATGGTAATCAGTGGCCAAAACCAGACCTACAATAATGTGTTTAGAGTCTACAAGCTCACTGCACCCCCCAACTCATCGCTGCTCTGGAGGATACAGTTGATGCAGCTGGCTTCACAGGTTTCTTCCTTTCTCCAGGCAGGCTTTTAATGAAGGGACTTACACATTGCACGACCAGCAAAGTAGCACGGAAACCAGGCAATCTGTGTTCGGAGTGATATTCATGAAGCCGACCAAGGTATGTATGTGAGGGCCCAGCGGAGGGGATGGCATTCAGACAGTGCAGCAAGTATAGGTTGCTCAATCTGATCAATGGTCATGCAATACCGTACCTGAAACTGCCTCCTTCAGGAGCCCAAGCACCTCTCAAAAGTGATTCCTCTGAGAAAAGGGGACTCGGAGCTTAGAAATTTTTTGTGGGAGCAATGGGTTCACACCCTCAGCAGCTGAGATATCCTTGTCACCAAGGTCTCTTGCTTTCCTAGCAAGCACTGCAAGTGTCAAGCTACTGCTGAAATGTTTACCTTAACATACTCTGTTAACTGAATCCAAGGCAATTCAAACAATCAGCTGAGCACAGCTTGGAAAGTGGTCTCAGACAACTCAGATACAGGCATGTTTCTCAAATCCTGGTCAAGAGGAAAGTGGCCATGCACCCTATGCACCCTGAACACACCGGGCAAACACTTAGCTCTTTAAGGGGACTTGCTGCCCCAAAGAGGAGGCAAGAGTTTGCCTCAGGTGCTAAAGCAGGTCTGGCAGAGCTTTCCTGAATTTCTCCTTTGAACACTGGTGCCCAAACCCTGTTTAAGCATCTTTTCAGGTGCAGAAATGCTTTGTGAAATGTGTGTGCAAGCCTGTCTTTTCTGAAGATGGTTCATGTCACCTTTTGTTACATCTCATATACCAGCAGTGCCTCCTTCCCTCATTTCAGCAGACAATGGTACGTTTCTTTCAACACAGAGGACACTTTCACGGTTCCTTTCTGAATCTATTAATCAAAGGCATTTCATTAAGGACTAGTCAAAAGTACCAGGAACTGTCTCAAGCTGTCAAGGCAACCCACAGCTACTCCAGACCTTCCGTTCACAACACATCATCCTCAGTAATGGCACAACCAACACCTGCGTCTGGATGCTGTAATGCCTGGGTTCACACTGCCCTCCTGACACCCCCAGTGCTAACCACCGGCAGCAGGTGATACTCAGGTGTTACCATCCAACACAAAATCAGCAAAGAGCTGAAACCTGAAAATGTGAACTGGTCATTTTGCTCTCCTACTTGAAGAAAGGTTGATTAACAGTCATCATAAAACAGAGGAAGAGAAGCGGGGTGATTTATACCAAATTATAGCAGCTAGCCAGTCTTTTCAGGTACAGCAGACTTTCTCATCTTTTTAGCAGTGCTTTGTGGTTCCTCCAAGATGACCCTGTTGTTTGACTGGATCTATCTGTGATGGTAAATGCTAATTTATGATGGCTGTTTTCCCAGGTGCATTCAGATCTCAACACTTCCCTTCATAAATGTAGCTAGCACATTAATGCATCATTTTTTATGGTTTCAAGGAAGCAGACAGCTCCCACACCATGCCCAGGAGACAATCTTCTTGTGCTATAAAAGCCTTGCAGGCATGAAGTAAAGCTTTGTAACAGTGTGCAAAAAGAAAAAAAATAAAAATGAAAGCACCCCACCACCTTGTCAGCAGCTCAAGCATTTGCAAAGGCAAAGGTCTGTGTTCTGGGGTTCTCCTGGATTCTTTATAATTCCCTTTAAAACTCTGCTGCTACCTTAAGGTGTAACCCTACGTACTGGCAAAGAGCAACGCAGGCTCTTGCCAGTTCCCTAACGCATTATTCGGCGTGTGGTGGACAGATGGTGGACACATGGGTGTTAAGAAGGATAGTGTGCAGAGCCAAAATTTCTCTCACCAAAGAATTTGAAATGCTGCTGTCCCAAAGCATTAGGCAAGTCTCCACCTTACTACAAACACTACCTGACCCTTCAATGGGGCAAGCAAGACACGAAGCATTACTCTGTCAAGTTGCACCCACGGGCTATGGTACAGTTAAACAAACATCATTGATTTGCCTCAGAGAACCCATTCCTGAATTGCATCATCCCTGAAGTGAGAGGTGGTTTCTAGTGGAAGCAATAACTAATATGCAAGGCTCCATGGAAACGCGAAAATCCCATGTGCAGTGGCTTGGTGGCTCTGACCTGCTTACTGCTCCAGGGTTTGAAGACTAAGGCAACTTTTAGTTGCTCTGGCCTGGGGGATAGAAGAAAGGGTGGCATAAGGGTTGGTCCCCCTTGGGAGCTCTTGGGTAGCATCCAGTGGAGTGCAGACTGAACTTCCAAAGGCATCTCTACAACTCCCTGACAGGAGGGTGTAGTGAGGAGGGTGTTGGTCTTTTTACCCAAGTAACCAGTGATAGGGCAAGAAGTAATGGCCTCAAGTTGTGCCAGGGAAGGTTTAGATTGGATATTAGGAAAAATTTCTTTCCTGAAAGAGTGGTCAAGCATTGGAACAGGCTGCCCTGGGAGGTGGTGGAGTCACCATCCCTGGAGGTATTCAAAAAACATGTAGATGTGGCACTTCAGGACATGGTTTAGTAGAGATGGTGGTGTTGAGTTGATGGTTGGACTAGATGATCTCAGAGGTCTTTTCCAACCTTAATGATTCTATGATTCTATGACAAAAGGGTGCCACATGTACATTGGAATGCTGTGTTCATGCTTGGCTAAATGCATTGCATGTGGCTGTCACGAATGAGACTGAAATGAAACTGAGGGGCAGAAGCTTCGCTACTACCATTCTTGCAGAAAAAGAGAAGAGGATGGTTTATTTTCTTCACTCCCAAAGGAAGATCATTGACCGGGTGACATTTAAGAATAATGAAGTTGCTACACTTCTATGTAATGGTGTGCAACATATGTTAGGATAGGCCAGCATTATTTGACTGGGAAGATTATCTATCTCTGTCTATCTATCCATCTGTCTATCTATCTATGTAAATTATCCTGCAATAATCACTAACACAAGCCTTTGGAAGTGTTTAAATTGGTAAGAGCCAGCAGAGAACAGCAGACAACTGAACACCAATCTCTAATGAATATGAAGGGTTAGATAATATTAGGAACATTTATATTCCAGACATATTTTTCATCTGAGAAAGACTCTTGCCTTTCACAAGTAAAGCAGATTTACTTTGGGCAGAGTTCAGCAGCTGTTTAGCAACTGGAATTATTCAAACCAGGAAATGAAGGATGCGGTCAGTTCCTCTTCACAGAGAACAAGCAAACTTTACCCTATCTGAAAGACTTTGCTACTCTGGAAAAGCCCAACACAACAATAAAGGCCCTCAAATCAAGTTACTGTGTTGATCAGACAGAGCTTTTAGACCAAAAGAGCAATTTAGTTTAATATCTGTAATTCTCTCATGGTTTCAGGACAGTGGGGTGTATCCAAACAATGATAGGGTGAATTGGCCAACTGTCTGGCTCTCAGTATGCAGGAGTCATACAGTTAGATGATTTCTTCAGAGCAAAGATGGTTAACGGCTTTGCTGCCCAACAGCTTATCTGTGAGACTGTGAAGCATATCCTCTCCTCTTCTCCTCCATTCTTTCTGTACACTCGGTTCCTGATGGAAGACTCTACAAACGCAACGGAGCCCCTATTTAGCCTATGGCCTATCAGCCTGTTCTCAAGGCCTTGTCAAATGCCATTAACTCCACTTCAGGGACTTGTCACAGAAGATAATTTCCTTGGTCTTTTAAACCTTCAAACTTCTTATTCTTCAAGCACGTGACAGAGCACTCAGTGTGGGGTGAGATAGAACTACTCTCAGGTAGTGAGTGTTTGCAGCCATGAATTGGACAGGTTATTTTCTGCCAAAGACTGGCAAAACCCACTTTTTTCAGCTTGTTTTAAGGAAACACCTCCCATTTGTTGTCCTACAGGTGGCCTCTTAGGTCAAATGTGCAAAATCCTAGCCTTTTACCCAGACGGTTAAAGCTCTGTCACTGCACTGTTTTCCCTTGACTGATACTGGATGATCGCCTCCTCTCAGTTACTTGCTACAACTCCTTTCAAGTTGATGGGCTTTGTGTTTAAAAGTGTAAATAAAGTGGACCTGGGTGTGAAACCTAAGTGCTGGCTTTGACAAATGACACGTGTATGGAGAGGGCACTGCTCTCCGAGACAGCTTTTTTCTAACCTGAACTGAGATTACATTTCACAAAGTCTCTCTCCGAGTGCCTCTGCCTAGCTTGTTATTGTTTATCTGAAAAGCCTCCAGATTTAGGAGGCAAACACGCCCTGTAATTTGGTACCCGTCTCCCTCAGGGTATGATTAGGCTGGGATCTGACAAAAAAGATTCTGACTTCAGCTCCCATTATCCCGAGGAATTTCCGGCTGCAGAGATCTTGATTAGCAGACACACGATACCACAGCATGGGAAACAGCTTCTGATGAGCTCAGGCAGGGTGAAGCCCCCCTCTCCGCAGTGTGATGTCTCAGCTTTGAGAGATGCTGCTCTGAGCAGAAAGTGATTCGACGGGCAGCGGTCACCAAGCAGAATTAGGCACCTATGAGGTGATATGTGAAATAGCTCAGAGAGATGATGGCCTAAATCTATTTCTCTCCATTGATGGTACCCACAGTGACGAGCTCAGATGTTTGACTTCTAAATCATCATGAAAGGACTCCCATTTCCATTGCCTACATTCATGTGCATATGAAACAAATTCAGCAATAGCTCTGAAATCCTTTTCAGTGAACAGTCAAATAAACCACATTTCTCCAGCTCTGAGCATGCATCACTTTGGAGACTGTGGTAGGACCCCAAAAGATGGAGAAGGCATAGTGTTCATACACATACCACATACTCTTTCAAGAGGTTGTTCACACCTACATTTCTTCAGTGTCCTTCAAAGCACTTGGGTCACAACAACCCCATGCAACGCTACAGGCTTGGGGAAGAGTGGCTGGAANTGCTTTGAGCAGCGGGTTGAACTAGGCAACTGCTGGAGGTCCCTTCCAACCTAAGTTACTCTATGGATGTTCTTCAAATGTCTCTGGCTATAGAGATCAGCATAACAACTAGGAAACAGGTCCAGAATCAGCCTTTCTCTACCAGTCCATGTAACCATATCCAAATCCCTTTGCTAAACAAGGAACTAGGGCTTCAAAGTAGAAGTGCCTCACCACTGCTGATGCTCCTACATCTCAGAGCTTGAAAATTCTAGATTTGAGCCCACAAACACAGCACAAATGACACATAAAGATGTATAAAAATCAACTTGAGAAGGTAAATGTATATCTGTTCCTCTTTCCAGCTGAGGAAAGTCCTCAACAGTAATGTAGAAAAATCCAAGGGATAGCATAGTGTGTGACATGGATTATCTGTAAACTGTAATGCACACCATGTAAATGTATTTTTTTTTAGTGTACCAAGAGTAAAGTCAACACTCATTTGTGGGCTCTGACACGAGTAAGCTGTCACATGGCAATATGTTACAACACAGCAGTCACTCTGCTCTAGCTGTGTACACCACTGCTCCACACAAGTTCACCAAATGCAAGTTAGCAGCTGATATGCACTAACTTGTAAACATGTCAATGCTTTTTGTCCCTCCTGTCTACATCTGCTGTCCTGCAGGCTAGCAAAGAGACAAACGTCTCGTTTCAGGGTGAGGGTAATCCAGTTACAAGGTTAGAACCTTGAACCAGGAGATATGAGGAGATAATGTTCCACCAACCTGCTCAGAGTCTGGTCATGCTTTTTTTGACGTTATACAGATGTGGTCTACCTTGTATGTTAGGCTGGATTACTCCTTCTCCCCCCTCTCTCTCTCTCAAAAGTTCACAGGGGGGTTTGTTGGTTATTTTTTCCATGGAAACTGGGATTATTCTTGGCTCTATTTAACATGTTTTTACACATCTGATGTGACTAACTTTATTGCTGCCCTGTGTCAGCTGTAAATAGGAAAGATGAATACAATGATATTCAGTTTCATGTGAGGCAAAAAGCAACCTTTGTTTTATAGTGTGTACTCTTTGTATGGTTCTCCAATTTTTTCCATCTTTTCTAAAGGGATAATTTGGTCCATTTGCCATGCCAGATGTGCAGAAGTATTTTAAATATTCAATCAGAATCCCAGTTGCTGTGAAGCAGATAATTACAGTCTTGGCTTTGCTATTTATATAAGTTTTTTTAACTGTACTGTTCTCGTGAATATGATAAAACAGAGGCTTGCAAAATGCAGTCTCCACTTCACAGTCTGGGTCCTGGCCCAGACTTGTGGTTTACAAAGCCTTTTGCTGAGTGACAACAAAACAAATTATGCAGTCTCCCTTATGCCTTAAATTTAATATCTCATCTCCTGCCCCCTAATTCAAACCTTCACACTGCACCAGGGTTTCCTTTGTAATGAGATAACTCTGAATATTAAGTTTGCATTATGCAGGGCTATTATTCACATGCCTGACATCATTACATATGGAACTGTAATCAATAAAACATGGCTCGAGAGGGATTGGATGGCTTGTGGGCATGGGGATCAGTCACCAAAGCCTCTAAGTTTCTGCAAAACATCCATCCCAAGTCAGTAGTGACCTACCAGAGAGCCTTGATGAAAACCTCAGGCAGTGAGGCCAAAGTGCGAACAGTCAGGGGCGTTTGCTGTCTGAGGTGGTCCCATCGTGTCACCGCTGAGCCACCCGGCTGGGGTGGAGTGACAGGACGAGTGCAAAGCCTCTGCCTGCTCTCTGGTGTATGGACTTGATTTGAGGATAAACAAACCTCCCTCTTCAGTCCTGGCACCGCAAGTCCAAATCCATTTCATTTGAATTCAAATCCACTCTGGCTGAGTCAGCCTGGCAGACTTCGCTGTCTGTTCTCCACCAGCTGTCAAAAACCAATCTGCCCTGCAGAATCAAGCCCAGCTGACTGTTCACTGTGCAAGGTTTATAGGCTCTGCGAAGCCTGACATATCACATGTGCTCATGTCCTACCTCCGTCGTTGTCTTTCCCATCGCCGCATGCCGTCTCCATGGAAGTATCGCAGCCCGCTCCTCTCCAGCCCAGCTGGCAGACGCAGTGCCAGCCGTTCATGTCCAGAGTGCATCTGCCGTTGCCGTTACACAAGCCAGGGCATCCCTCTGCAAGGCAAACAGCCACACATTCAAATGTACTGGAAAGACAAAGCAATGCAGCCTGGAAAGGGGCTAATTAAATAGCTTTTTCCCTTTGCATTCAGTTTATTTGTCCACTCTCACTTGGTGAACTGTCCCTGCTCGGTATCAGGACGGTGGTGACCATTCAGTGGGCTGCTATCTCCCAGGAGGTCCTCACGGCACAGCCTGACTAATTGGATCGAGGGAACAGTGAGCTTCGGGGAGGCAATGAGATTTTCCTGCTTCGGTGGTGGTAAAACCCACCCTGCCTTCTGAGTCTCTCAAAGCCTTTGCTTGGTAAGACCAAGATTTGGGGTTACCTGAATTGCAGGTGGGGTTGAAGTTCCTAACACCCAGTGGGATAAAGCAGCTGGCTGTCAGCAATACTGGGACCTCGGACTGCTAAGCAGTCAAAGCTGGCTGGAAAGGGAAGACACTTCCTGTGTTAGAAAATATTTGGAGACTGCCCAATTTCTCTGTTGTAGTCATTCTTGGTGGGAGTCATCTCATGTGGTTACAATTTGTGTATAATGGAGATACTTTCAACTCTCTCTGTAGTCAGCAGAGAAGACGACTGTCCCATGGCATAAATCCCCACGGGTGTCTCAGATGCCCGTACTGGTGGGCTGAAGCGTGCTCTGGAAACACCCATTTCGCCCCAGTGACTAGAGAGAGCCCAGCAGAGGGGCAGGTGTTTCTTTTATAGGCAGTAACGCTTAGGGAGGACGAACACCGAGCTCCCAGTCTGCCCACTAGGGTTTGATTTTCTCATCGGATGGCCTCTCACTGAGATTTCTGCCCTTTTTCCTCCGCCCCCCCCAAGAAAACAGCAGAGTAATTTCCACAGTAAGCAGCAGTGCGAGGGAGGCTGCTTAGCTTAGACAGTTCTGGGGGCTTTTTACCTGCAGAGCCCAAAAATTTTTACCGGGAAGCAGTCAGAAAAGTAAGCCACATTCTACAACTTAGGAAACTGAAGTACAAGGGCCTGAAGTGACTGCCAAGGTCGCTCAGCAGGACCGATTACACCAGGAACACAATTCAATCTTCCTGAGCCCTGTTTTAAGGCCCTCTCTATTTATACGTGGTGCCATGCTGCCCCATAGTTTGAGTTTCTTCAGGCCCTCGGCTTTGCAAGACAAGTTTGTTTGTGAACTTTTGCAAACGTAGACTTATCCTGTCCTCAGGGGTTACAATATGATGGCAAAGAGGCGCACGCATCGTTGCAATGTCTGGTTGACCGCGTGATGCACGGGGGTCTGCCCAAGGAAGTGCTGAGATGGCATGCAGAGCACGCCGTGCCATCGTGTGTCCTGCGCCGGGGAAACATCGTTCCGAAATGCCTTTTAACTGGAGAATTGCCTCACGGTGAACTTCACATCTTTTCTAGGATTGTTCTTTTAACAAGTGACGGATTTACAGGGACCAAATGGAAAAAGAAACAAAAGTGGTACGGAAAAGTCCTTTAACAGGATCTTAAATAAATTTTTCATTTACATACGTATTTGTTGTATTTCAGTATTTAAAGTGTGTATTCTCGGGGGGGGGGCAAGGCATACAATGTGTGTGTGTATGTGTGAGCATACTTGTGTGTGTGTGTATTTTGGTATTTATACACCATATTAGTACTTACATACTACAGAAGAGCTACTTATAGGCAAGGCTACTTGAAATTCTCCATTTTAATACCCTGCCTTCAGTCTTTACAACAGCGCCAAACTTTTAACCATTTAATCTGATTTTTTTCCAATGCTAGAGCTAATTTATTTGTTTGTTCCCTTTACTTACTTTCAGTACAAGCTGAAAGCATTCAGCTGTTTTGGAGAATGAGAGAGGAAGAATTGTACTACTCCTTAAAATAACCTGCTAAAATTACTTAGCTAGGTGGGTAATCCCGCTTTGGAGCAGATAAGTTCAGTTTGGATGGGACCATCCTGATAGTAGAGATATGACTGTTTTCCCCTCTTCATAAATCTGCCTAAATTTGTCTAGATGAAAAACCTCTGAAGAAATCTCACTTTATGTCTATTCTGCATGGCTCAATTAGAGCTTGGCTGGAGCATCATCACTCAGCACACTTTATGTTTTTACTGCTCGGACTCTTTACAACCCATCCTAAAAAGTTCTTTTCTATCCTGCAGTTGCAGAGGCTGAGCAGGAAACTTCTTGCAAAGTTACTGTGGTGGTGGTGACTTGGACAGGAGCGCAGTGAGAACCAAAAAGACTTGAGTGATGAGAAGTCAAAGACACAACTCTAGAAGGACGAGAGAAGAAGGGTTGGATACCACTCGATTTGTAACCCAACAAGTAGTGTTTAATTCCTGGAGCAGACTCTTATTTTCCACAATGGGAAGAAGATAGTTTTTAGAAGTTTTTGCTGGGAACTAAAGACAAAAAGTCTCCTGGGTTTGGTTCCAAGCCATGTAGGAACAGGTCCGAATCCTGGAAACGGTTTAAGTTAGGTCTATGAGGTTTCATACGATGAAAATTCAGAGGGAAAAGAGGGATTTTATGTTATCTTTTTTGTTTCAATTATATTCTGCATTTCATAATCTTTGGAACAAATTTCTAAAAAGCAAAGATCTAACACTGTTAGACAGAAAGGATACTGTGGTGATTGATCACTTGCTCTGAGACTGACAAAAGCAAATGATCCTCAAATGTCTCACATGAGGAATGTCCAGCAACTATAAGGAAAAACGAATATAACTGTAAAAATTAGGAGCTCATACAGAGCTGCCTGTGCTATACTCTCCCAGGCTTAGCAAAGGGGGAATTTGGAATGGCAGAAAATGGCTGATGTAATTAGAATGGGAGAACCTTCTACATCTGAGGAAATGAGAAGAGCTTGATTTGCCTACTGTAGCACAGCAAAGGCTGAAAAGACTATGATTGTTTTCCACAAATGCATGAAACAGATAAACAGTGAGAAGGGAAAACAGCTATTTAAGCTAAAGAGAATAATGCTGGCATAAGAACAAATGGACATAAACCAAGCATGAATAAATTCCGGCTGGAAATTAGAATGAAAAAAAACCAAAACAAATACATTTGCCAGGATCAAAGGAATAAAGTTTTGGAGTAGCCTCCCAGTAGGAGTATTAAGGAGAAGAAGCCTCACTGATCTATCCATAGAGCTTAGTAAATTTATACCAAGTTTTACAAAACGTGGTTGCCTTTGACAGCAGAAGACTGGACTCTAACTGAGGAGACCCCTTTCAGTCCTATGTCTTTGAATTTTGTGTGCAATTCATTGTCTATATGAAATGTGCTTGAGACTATCTGAATGGACTTTCATGATTTCCTCTGAATCTTTTTGATCTGGACCCACAGAAACTAAGTCAAGCATCTCAGAAGGCAGACAGACAGTGGAAAAGCATCAGTCAGGTGATGAGAGACAGAAGAGAGAGAGAATCTCATGAGATAATGCCTTCCCAAAATGTCTGACTTTGACTATTAAGGAAACCCAGCATGACAAGCTGAGATATAAGCATCTATGCTGTAGATATCTAAAGAGGGATAACTCCTACCTGTAATGTCAAACTCCATTGTTTTGGCATCTTTCAAGTCTAGAAAGCAAATTTACGCCCTCCCATCAAGGAGAGAGTCATCTCTGGTTCCTAATGAGATAAACTCTTCTACACAGATCCACGAGCATAAAAGTTTTCAGATAGTAAACATTACAAGGTACAGCAAAGTATCAGTGCTGTGAGGATTAAATTGTACCTCTCCTGTGTCATGGGTTTGGTAGGAGAGCAGACAGTTTTCAGAAGTAATGGGAAAGGAAACCATTAATCGAAACCAATACAATTAAACAGCCGCAGTCAGAAGTCTTGTAGCTTCAGAAAGTTAGAAGTTAACAAGGATGTGTAGGCCAATGTATCTAGGTGGACAGACCCGTAAGTACGACTGTTTCGAAACTGGTTCACTGCATAAAGACTTGGCCATCACTAACACTACAGAGACAGGAAAGTACAGTATTCCCCATTCCACAAACGCTGCTCTTCAAAGCACTTGACAAAAAGACGATACAAATAAACTTTATCCCTTCCTTTCCCCCACGCTGGAGAATAAAGCAAAAAGATCATCTTGTCTCCAAAGTGCTTCTGAATGTCAACACAGCAGGATGGCTTAATCCTCACAGATTTACACCACCATGATCATGCAGCTCTGATTTCGTATAGCTAGAGTCACTAACGATCCATTATTCCTGTTTGTGTTTGTTAACTGTATTTGGGTGACTAAGAGAATTAAATACACGAATAGGGCTTTTTGAGGTGGGGGGAAAAAAAGCCTTTATGTGAGTTTCCAACTGAAGCACATGAAAGCGCTGCTGAAAGATGATGATACTGCAGGACATTCACAAGCATGTCAGGTCTGCCATGCAAGAGACAGTACAGAGCAGGGAAGCAATATAAAAAGTGGAATAATTTTGAACTAGACAAGAAAAGAGTATCAAAGGAGACCGTCACCAGAGTAAGAAATTATACTGACATTTTAAGATTGTTGGTAAAATAATCTGCTCTTAATGATCTGTACAGTTAAGGCCTTCTCTAATTAGTCCAATTATAAACAATGTTCAATGGGATTTTTCTTCAAGCCAAGCCTCATTGCCACTTGAAATTGGACTTAAAAGATAAGGCTATTATCTTTTCTCCATTGTCAGTAGGAAAGCACTGATGGATGTTCTAGCAAGTCCCAACAGGCAGTGGTTGAGCTCTGAAACAAGTAGGACACGGCTGGATGCACACACGAGGATGCAAACACCTGGAGCTTGAGAGAACAACAATCAGTAAGTGACCTGCAGAAGTTCTGTAAGACTGAAGGGGAGGAGCAAAGCATCAGCTGATCCCTGCAAATTATGAGAAACCCGGTAAAGTGTCCTGACAAACACTCCACTCTTAAGCTACCACCATGATATTTTGTGATGGTGGAAATCCAGAAACCCTTAATCAGATGCATCCCGTAAAATGAAGATTTAAAGGTTACTTGCCAGAGCTCCTGTTGCTTTAACGGTACAAATGAGGGAATTGGCTGTGGTCAGATCTGGGGTTCTCACTGCATCTCAGACTTCAGGAGCAGCCCAAAGAAGTCACCCTGCAGCCATCCCTGAATTCAAATGTTGTTCAGCATCTTTACATTTCCGACTAGCTGTTTATATGCCTCACTACACTGTTAATGTGATTATTTTTTAAGAGCAGGAATTGATAACCAACAATAGGAATTAATTACGCTGATATACCATCAGCTCCAATGGTATTCTGGATGGAGAAGCGCTCTCTCAAATCAGCACCTCCTCAATAGCAGGCACCTCTTTTCATTTTCAGCATTACCGGTGTTAATTAGGCCTTAGTTTAGAACACTCCACTCCAATTCTAGTTAGAGCTTCTTGGTTTAATCATGCTGATGTTTGCTATTGAAACTTGCCCTCCAATTTAGAAACAGTGCTGCATCTTCTCTGACTTACTGGTTTATTGTAAAGCTGTAGGAAAGATTCAGCAGTAAATGAGGCTCACCCTTGACAACACAGGATTACTGGGAAGGGATTTCAACCAGAAAGATGTTAATAATTAAGAAAGCCAAAAGGGCATGAGTAATTTAGTTTTGAAAAATGCACACCATGCAGTTAGCCAAGTAAAAAACATGTACTTTTAATGTTTCAGCTATTGCTAATCTTTCCAAAAGAGGCCACGCATGGCAAGAGACAATCTTTCATTCTTAGTATGTAGCTTAACCTGTTACTCACTGAAATGCTCACTAAATATAATGTGTCTTTACTCTTGGGCATGAAGGTGAGTCAAAAGACTATCCAGAGGAAAAATGACAGCTACAGAAGACTTAGTAAAAAAAAAACTGGGCCACTGAATGAGCAAATCAGTACTGCAGGTCCCTGGACCCAGGCTCTGCAGGTGATTTCTCAGCTGTTCTATCCCCTTGGTGCTTATCTGCTACCTTCTGATCCAACCTTCTCCAATACACATTGAGATAGAAAGGAGTCCTGGGGTTTTGAAATGCAAAACACCAAGATGTGGAACATTAACAGGAGGTTCTGATCGCACTCCCTAGAGGTGGCCCACATCTTCCTCTAAGGATGCCACCACTATTACTTCATAAGGGCACAAGAAGTGACCCTTTTTCCTTCATCTAAGAAGGAGAATATAATTTTTCCTCCTAATTTAAGTAAAGTCAAGTATGTTTTACTGACGCTAAGCAATGAGAGAAAACTAACCACTGAACAATCCAATGATCTATAAACAGGGGTCCAAGGACAGCTACCAGTTGCTGCACTACACCAAAGATGAAAGTCTCCTTATCTAAACTGTGGACGTTACCCTTAATATTTGTTTGTTTGTTCAAAGTTTTCCCCTGTTTGCAATTGTACCTGAACCTGCCTTTAAGTCTCAATGGAAACAAGTGAGAAAAAATAGGTTGTAAATTCATCCAAGAGAAGTGAAGTCAGTAGGGCAACTGTGTTTCTTGTCACACCACAAGAGCCCTATATGGCAGAGACTTCATTTTAACTGTTCACCGGACAAATATTTTGGCGTATCTGTCCTTCTTCATCAGCCTCAGACAGCTGCTGTTTCTGACTGCTCACAACCTGAAAAGGAGGGTAATGCTATGGAAGAAACTGATTTGTTCAAACGGATTTTTTGGTTTGTTTAACCAGCTAACATATGATGCTGCGTGGTGTCAGCACTGTGTTGCTGTTAGTGTCAAATCAGCCATGTAGAAAGATATTTGTGTCCAGCTCAATCATATTTATTGTCAGATTGTTGTATGTAACTAGAAGTGTGCTATTTCAATATTTTTAGAAAGCTAAGTGCATTGTGGAACTGTCTATATCTGTTTCAAAGTCCTAAATTAATTTAGCTCATTGCTCTGATTAATAAACAACTGAGGTTTTTTTAAGATAGCGGATTACCTCTATTCTGTAACAGTGCAATTCCTTTTCTTCTTTGCTGAAGAAAGACCTGGGTCCCAGACTTGCTTTACATTTACAAATAGGACCACAGGGTTGGAATTCGTTGTAGCGTACGTTAATGCAACATCACTAATTTAAATCGATTTTGTGGATTTATACAACCAGAGGCTTTGAGGTCATAACATTTTTGTATTAAGAAAAAAAAAAATCATTACTCAAAGTTCCCATGTGAGACACTGCAGTCATGGATCAAAAACATGAAGACTCCACACAGAAAGTGCACTCACCTGCTTGTTACAAAATGGATCATAGACATTTAATTAAAACACACCACTGTACAGGGCTCCTGCTGTATTCACAGACACTTTTGTTTCCTCCTGACTTGCCTTACCTGGGTAGGAGGGGTGAGGATGAGAGATGATTTGGAGGGGAGGGCAGGGACAAGGGGACGGGTAGGAACACCAATACGATGTTAACACAGGGTCACAGCACTTAACAGAGGTGTTTCCTACCTAAATGACTGGAAAGTTCACCCTTCCAGACATTAGGGAGCACTTTGGTGACAATGGGGAAGAGATGCAACCTCAACACAGCATGTTCACGGTGCATTTTTTTAAAAGAAACACAAAGACAATAGGAAAAAATAGGAAGGAAGAGCATACCTTTCACTACCTTATCCAGATAGTGAGCTTGGGAGATAAAAGACAGGACATTTAAGGTAGGATTGAATAAGTGCATTGCAGCTTACTACGAGATTGTGCAGGTGCTAGAAAGGCAAAGGAGAGTTTGCTGTGATATGAAAAGAAAAACCTTGATTATGAGGAGAGAAAAAAGGAAGAAGGGTGGAGCACAGCCCTCCTCAGTCAAAAAGCTCAAGAAGGCTGTGTTTAGGCATCCAGTCATCTTTGCTCATTAAGATCAGGAAGAGAAACAGGAAAGGTTTTTTTTTAATATTTATTTATGTGTTTTTATATATATAGGTATATATCTGTATAAATATATATATATATGGCAGAATATTGTAATGCTCTGCTCATTTGCAACAGTCTACCTCTGTTTTACTGGTTGCTTTTCTTTTCATCAGGAAAAATTTGAAAGTGCTCCACCTCACCTGATTGTCTGATATTTTTCTGCACAAAGAGGCACAGTTCTGTGACCTTACCAGACTGGGAGAGGCTTTTCCCTGGATCTTCTTAACGGTAATACATTGCATTTATACAGCATCCTCTAGCCCCAGATCAAATTACTTTACAAATATTAAATTAACCTCACAGCAGCTCTACCAGATAGGTAAGTATTAATATACTCATTCCAAGGAGGGCTAAAGAAAAAAAAAAAAGACAGTTATAGATGTCGGGGGTGCAGTCACGTACCCAATTCCCATGGAACATTAATTTGGAAAACCACCTTCTAATTGATTTTCTGGGGTCAGACAGAAAGTTGGTGGCAAAGACACAAGCAGAAGCCAGAGTCCTGCCTCAGAGAGCCCTTGCGCATGCCAGCAGGCGGCAGTCTCTGTCCTAACAGCAGCTGGTCTTTATTAATAAATAAGAGGCTCCAAATCTTACATTTCTCTCTTTCATTACCTGCTTAAACATTATTTCCCTTGTTCTCTTGTCCGCTCCCTGCAATCTCTCTCTCAGTTGTGTCCTGGTAGCCTTTTGAAGATGTTTTTGTGTCAGGTTTGTTCATGCAGACCGCCCACCTGGGAGGTCACAGCCCTTGCAGGAATGATTTTTCCATCCTGTGAATCTAATGGATCTGTCGAAGCACTATCCTGAGTAAGTGGAGAGGGATGGGAGGATCAGAGCTAACCTAGTGTGGGGCAGTTGTGAGGTTTGGGAATGATTAACTAATCAACCCAGTGCGGTGGTAGCAATGCGGGAAGCATGGCATCACCATCCGCTTGGATGGTGGCTGAAGTCTGGGAACGTGTCTCTTGGATTTTGACAACCAGAGCAGCCCAACCTGTAAATTCGGGCAGCAGTCACTGTGCAGATGATGGCAGTGGAGGGAGTTGCCAATGCCAACCACATGTCAGTTATGTGTCAATGTTTTCTTGCAATCTGAAAAACAATGGAGGCCTTCTGTGGGAATACTCCGTGGTAGCATGAATCTTTCTTCTCTAAACCTGTACAGTCTCTTTCGCATGGTATACTTCTGGCATTAAAATATCATCTTACTATCTATAGACACTCCTTTGGAAACCCTGTGGGCATGTGGGATGTGCTGAGGAACTGTGTAGGGGCTCAGAAGAAAAGCTACTTTTCTAAGGTGTCCTCTGCACCCAACGGCACCGCACTCAGCTCCATGTCACCACCCCCCTCCTGGAAGCCACTGTCCCTTCAGATCTACTATGTGGGGAGCTCATGTGAGCATTTTTCAGCCTGAAAGCCCTCTCATTTCACCAGCCTGAGCTAACTTGGTTTGTTTTGTCTGAGACACATTGGGAAGGATAACACGAGCATTTCTCTTGGCTCATAGAGAGGGAGGGAGGGAAGAGAGAAGTGAGACATGCTAGGTGCAGGTCTTTGGGTAAGACTTCTTCATCAGCACACTCTCCTCCTTCATTTTCCAAACATTCTTTTTCTCTTTACCTTCCCTGTGGGGTGGAGTGGAGAGAGCCTCAGTGAAATCACTGCAGTTAAACTGAGATCACACAAATTTGAAGGAGGGAAGAAAGTAGCCTTTCATTGCTGAACCAGTGACGGCACGAGAAGTTTATGCCACAGGGGCAGGGAAAAAGCCTGTCTTTGAAGTTCATCTGTGCTTAATATTTACTGTCAAATATGCTGCCAAACTACTTAAGGCCAGATTACCTTCAGCTTGATGCAAAATCATGTCGGAACAAAGCAGCAAGGACATATTTTCCGCTGACTGCTATAACCATGGCCTTCTCTTGCCCATCTCAACCCGGCAGGGTGAGCGCCAGAGGGTCAAACACAGCTCAGCTTCTGCTGCGGGTACGCCTGAGTGCTGCAGAGAGCTGACTATCTGCTCTGTTGGGCCAAGGGTAGCAAGAACCTTCTCCAGACACTGGTGGACTTGTTTTATGTTGGGCTGCATATGGAACGAGCTGCTTTGTGGATTTAAATGGCACAAGTGCTGTGTTAGAAAGCTGGGGAAAAGAGACCAGGATCCACCTGTAATGTGCCTTGTCTGGATTCCAGCTGCTCCACAGAAACCAAGAGGCAATGATTACAACCCCAGCTATTCAGAACATGTGTGCTTATTTATGCAAGAAGGCTGATGAAAGGCAAACTTAAAGGGGCAGATGTCTCAAAAATCGGAGTTTTGCTAAATAAAACAAAAAAGAGCCTGATGGTGCCATGAACAGAAGCCCGTGTGCGACGGGCTGTCTGCCTGTCTGTCTAGGCACTTGTCTAGGCATTCATCACCAGCGCTTGCTGGGCCCAGAGTTTCAAAAGGAGTTAAGCATGTAGCTTTTGTAGAGATCAATGGGAATTAGGCACTGAGGTGCTTTGAAAATCACTGTGTGTTTGGAGAGCTAACCGCTGGTCCCTCAGGGCTCTAGAGACCCTGTAGTATTCAGGTGCAGCAACTGAACTTCAAGTGATGGCTTTGGTCTTGTGTCCAGGCTGTTCAAGGATGAGGAACATCCCAACTCCACCACACAGGGAAGCCCTCTCTGCCACTATTTTTCTAAACAACCCTAATATGAATCAAAGGATTAAGGCTTGTTGCCAGTAAAATATACGGAGAGATTCACATATCACATACAATTTCAGTGCAAGGCCCACATAGGAAGAGTGAAGTCTCCTTTTGCATCTCTGAGGTGGGATGCACAGCACCTGGGGCACTATCCAGGCTATATCATCAACTGTATTACATTTGAGGCCAGGTTGTTACTGCCCTGGACAATTTCTGGACTTGTTTGTTAAACCCAGGACATTTTCTGTGGTGCCACCTGTGACTCAATCCCATAGAGTAGCCTACCACAGAGCTGAGTTGTAATTTGGCCTTTCAGAGCCCACAGTAAGAGGGTTTATTTCATCTTTAAACTCAACGCTCCTAAAACCCACCATGCTCCCTGGATGTAATTTGGTACAGATCAGAAGGAAGTTGAATTCTTGCAGTGTTTCTAATGGGGGGCAAATCTGGAATATGCTGGACAGCCCACCACAGGAGTCGTGCATTGTGGCTGTTGTCATGGGGTTTTTTCCTTTAAGAAATTAGAGTAAATCGATTGAGCCATTCTGCTGGGTTTCAGGATTCCTGCAGTTATATAATCAACTTTCTGTTCTACTCTTTTCCTGGATGCACTAAGTTTGCTGAATTAGGATGATGAATGCAAGCTTCTGCATCAATTTCCTGGTTGGGAATTAACTGGGCTTCCTCTAATGAAATCTCTGAATGTGAGCAATCAAGCTAGTATATTTGGTAAAATGACTCTTTGTATGAGCAAACAAAATTAATGCACTGGGATCAGAGTTGCCTTGAACACCGTAAGAAAGAGCCTCCTATGACCTCCAAAACAAAAGGGTTTCTTGCTCTCAAACATGCTCAACAGGAAATGGAAGAAGTGTCCTTTACTTGTATCATCCATTTCGACCATGTTACCTGCACACATGGCAATATTGTTAAAGCATGACTTCAGCAATGGGGTTTTATGCTTGTCAGTGCTAAAGCAAACCGGGCCATGACACAGACATACGGAATTACTGTCAACAGAACAAGTTGCCATGCAGGGAAATTACACAAGGACAAGGGGAATGCTTTCCACATACTTAATGTAATTCCAAGTCAATGTCCTTTCATCTGTGCCAATATAACTAGCTTATTACTCCTTCTAAGGCTATTCAATTTTCTTGGATATTTATGACTTTGCCAAATCTCCTTTACATTCTACACATTTATCAATGAAATATTCTGTAGGAAATACGGTTTATAGCTTCAGAGGCATGAGACTATGTACAAATTTGTTGCTAAATCACCATGCAAGAAGATGGGGGGGAGGGAGGAAGTGAAAAGAAACAGAATTGCTCCAGCACTCTAAGTATTAAAAAATGATCCTAAACCAAGGCAGCACTGCAATAGGAAGGTAGCCCCACACAAAATGATAGTGTGCGCCAGTAAAATCTTGATGCTGACTGCATTGCGGTGCTGGCCTTTCCCATGATAACATGGACTCTTTATACTTAGAGTGAGGAATACTGCAAATAATGGAGTAAATATAATTACCATGAAAGATAAAAGCTTGTTGTTCGAAAACAGTCCAGGCATATCAGCTGTGTGGAGAAATATCATACTGAACTAGTGGCATTTTGGTTTTGCAGCAGAACTAATAAAATGGCACCGAAGGTATGAATCAGGCTTTTTTTTTTTTGTGCATAAATGACTTTCATATAAAATTGTCCCCTGGATTTGGGGCCTTTTGCTGAACTTTTTTTTTTTTCTTTTAAAACCCCTTCAAGAATCTGTGTTGCTTTCCAAATCAAAGTACTTGAACACAAGGCTATAAAATAATATTATAGAAACACAGGATTCCAATTAACACAGGACTGCTCTCTTTTCATTTTAAAGTCATTTAAGAGAGTTTAGGTTTTTTTAATCCCTTCCTCATAAAAAGAAATGAAAGCTTCTAGGGACAGAGAAAAGAAAGTAGAATGTAATATCTAATGAGACAGAGGAAGTTTTAAGAGCTAGATATTTTTCATTAGGGGATGCATGTGGAGACCATAATGTGGTAGGGTGACATTAGCATAAATAAATGATATGTAGAATTGAGCCACAGATATGGTTTGTACGGAATTAAAATATTGTGATCAGGCTTCATTCCCTGTCTCTCTTTGTGTGTGCAAACTTATCTGGTGTTCAAGCAAAAAAAGTGATGTCTACACATACCTAAGTTGATAATCCACACAGATACCTATGCTGACATTTGCCCAGGTATTGTTAGTTTTAATGTAGTGTGATTTACATGTATCATGGCATAATGAAAGCAACATAGAGGTAAATTTTCTTATCTTTAAAAGAAGCTGATTAAAACAAAATGACTGGAGGAGAATTCTCACTCTTCTAAAGTCAACTCATTTTTTTCAGGTCCACACAGGCATTATTGAGAGCGGAACTGGATTCACTAATTTAGTTTTCCATTAATGTATAATAAATGGTATCTGGGGAGTTTTAATGCCACTGATTTTACAACATGACTACGGAAGGGGGACTAAAGTGGTTGAATGCATGACAGTCAGAAAGAGGGAACAAGGGAAAATGCATCAAGGAGTTAAGTGAGACGGAGGAGGAAGGTAAAGCCAAGCCAGTTCATTAATGATGCTGCAAATTGATTAACGTGAGAACTGCACCTCTTTGCATGATTTTGGCATATGGGTGGCACTTTATTAATAACAATGACAGACATGACACTGAGAGCTCAGGAAAAGTGCCAGGTGCATGAGGAATACAGAACCAAAGAAAGAGGGAAATGAAATGGTTAGAAAGGTAGCAGAGCAGACAAGAGATAAGCAAGACAGGGTTAAATACCAGCCAGAAGTCATCTGACTGCAGTTTCCCCTTTTATACTGGCAAAGTGGCAGTGCAAATAGTGGAGCAAATAAAAGGAAGGAAAACTTTAAATCAGATGCATGTTTCTGAAAATACTGTCGCCATAGTAGAGAGAAGTCTTGGAGGCCACCGAAAGACCTTTCGAGAGAGGCAAAGTGGGACATTTTTAAAAGCATCTAGCTGACATTTGATGCCTTCTCTCTGTGAGATCAAACACCGCATAGGTGTACTTCACGTCTGATAATAAAAAATATATATAGCCATGTCATCAACAAATGAAAGGACATTTTGTCTTGTTCCCACATGAAAATGTATGATGTCAAAACTTGAAATCCAAGAACAAAGGTGCTCATGCTACACTAAGTCACACATATTCAATTAAGCATGCGCCTTTTCTTCTCCCTGATCATCAATTATTCTTTTAAAAGTAGTTGTTTTTTTCTTTCTCCCTACCAATAGTGCAGTGCTCTCCGTTCCAGCCTGGGCTGCATTCACACTTGCCATCCCGGCATGTCCCGTGCTCATTGCAGCGTGGGTGACACGCTCGCTGATCACAGGCTGTGCCCATCCATCCCTCCTCGCAGCGGCAGGTGCCTCCGACACAAATGCCATGTCCTCCGCAGTCCGCTGCACAAATCTCTGTGGGAGAGGAGAGAAGAGAGAGGAGGGGATATGGGTGGAGAGAAGGGAGAGGGGGAAAATCCAGAGTGTTATTGTGAGGAAAAGCAGCCACACTTCACTACTTCGCCTTACAGGGCAATGAAAGGAATTCCTGGAGCTCATAACAACTAATCCTTCCTGACAATAAGAATCTAATAAGTATATTACAAAAAGGACATGGACATGGATTGCAGAGGTCTGCTGTGATCGATCCTCCTATTTGCTTTCTAATTCTCTTGCACTCCTCGAGCTTTTGTGATCACCAAATCCGAAGGGGAAGGTTCTTCCAATAAGCAGAACAAAAGTCACATTTAATTAAAATCTGGTTAAGTGTGGACACAATGTGCTGATAAACTACTGATGCTAAAGTTACATGCTGGCAAAGCCTGTTTATGGCTTGTTAACTCATGGTTCTGGGGATGGGACTCATTAAAACCCTTCTTCCCTCTTTAAAATTAACATAGAATATGTCTATTTCTACTGAGTCTGAACATCTGCTATGTCTCTGTTCTCCTACCACCCCATTAAAAATCCCCTCTCAGGCATTGGGAGGTACCACCATGCTCTTTTTGTGAGCTGCATGCACTGGAGTTGATAGGATGGTGCTTGTTCCCAAGTCTTATTGGAGCAAACAGAAGCATGGAGTCGCGGCTGGGCATTTCGGTACTTACCTCCAAAAAAGGGAAGAGTTAAAGGACATTGGCTGTTCAGAGGTGCTGGGCTTCCCACCCTCCATGAGCCCCAGTAGACACAAGGACACAGACATGCATAATATTTTGGCCCAGCATGAGACTTTTGGCTAAAACCTGGCATGCCCTTGGCATGACTTTGGGAGACTTCACGTTTTCATCTGCACTGTGTTGGTCTGGAAGAACTGAGACGTGGTGGAGAACAGGCACCCACAAGGCAGGTGTTAGAATGCCTGTTACTGCCGTTACTATACAGGACTGATTGCAAGGGAAAAAACAAAACCAAATACAGATGTGGTGTTATACTGCAGATGAAATGAAATGAATCTCTTTCTTCTTCTCCAGGCTCATCACCTGACTGCTCCCTTTCAATCTCTCATAAACCATGACTGCACTCTCCTCAGCCACAGGAGAGGCGATTCAGACTCTATTTCAGACTATCAGGTCTTACCCCCCTTCTCTGACTTCTGCCTGGTGCATCTAAATTGGATCAAACTTTCCCAAATGTTTTAGACTCAAGCCTTCTGCCTGATGGAGCCATTTTATAGATTTTACAGGGTAGGGACACAGTTCCCTTTAGGGAGAGTGGAAAGAAGATGTGAACAGAAGAAAAACTCAGCAGGGCTGGGCTGGAAGTCCAGAAAGGGGTACCAGGATCCTCTGCAGAGCACATTTTCTCTCTCTTCCCCCAGATATATACCCCCAAAATGAGTATCTCAGACACCAACCCACCTCCAGTGCCTCTCTTTGCTCTCTTCTGAACATATTAAGTGCAGGATTCAGGCCTTGAGGCTTGTGGTGGAGGGGTGAGTGGTATTATACAAGGCATTTACTTCAGGTCACTGGCTGCACATAAAATATTCAAAACTACTCAGCCTGCATTAACATCACACCTGACTGAAATTCAGCCTTACTTATGTTGCCTTTAGTCTATTGCTAATTAATACCACCAGTAACAGGAAGCTTAGGCTGTTCGGGGACTTTTGACACGCTCCTGATGTGGGGCTGGAACATCCACTTCAACTCCAGGAGGAAGGTTTTGCATCATAGGAGAGAGCTGGAAGGTCTTCAGGCCCTTACGCTGAAATGCACTCTGGTCTCCAAGGATCAGAAAGCTCTTTAGACAGGGGTAATTACGATTGTAATAATAGTAGTGCTCTGCATGTCTCGAAAACACCTCATTTTCCAAGTGCAACAGGAACACAATATTTAGCTCCTGCTTACTACAGCTCATGGTGGTGAAACAGCTTCCTGTTGAAGTCCTTTTACTGCAGTGTCTCAGATGTCTCCAAATCCTCTCAAACATTTAGTTCTATATATTTAAATATCTAATGAAAGAACTTTGGAGTTCAGATGTGCTTAAGACACTCAGGAAATTGCCTGTCCCACTTAGAGTCAAACTCGCAAAAGTACTTGGGTACCTTGGGTGCTAAAACTGAGGATATGCACATACCACTTGCTGCCTAAATGCAACAGAATCTAATGTAAGCTTTATCGGAAGTCAGTAGAAGTTATACTATCACTTAAGACATGGCTGAGGAAGGACTCTTGAGCTGCTGTCAGAAGATTTTATTTTGCATCTGGCATTGAGACACAGATTTTCACAGCTCCTAGATGCGAGGGAGGTAATATCATACTACAGCGCCTGCTACAAACAGAAGGGATGGGCAATTATCCACTTGCCTAAAGGGTGGGAGCCCAGCCGTGTGTGTTTTCTACCCCTTTCCCCAACTGCCAGACAGCACTGCAATGGAGCGTGGGCCAGTCAGGATGGTATGTGAATACAAAGGACCTGCAAGTTAGCTAATATAGCAATAAAGCTGCATTTAAAAAAAAAAATATATAGCTCTCCTTGGCTGACCTGATGAACAAAGTCTGGGGGAGGATAAAGGGAACAGCAGATAAAAAATAAAAAGCTAGATTTATGGTACTGAAAGTTCAGCAAGACGAGAAGAAATGCATTGAGAAAGTACAAAGTCTGAGACTTTTTAAGCCCAAACTAGAAAAGTACTGTTGTAGCCTCTGGTGCTTCCCAGCAGTCTTTCACCATAGGGCTACTCTAGTGTTGGGCTGAAACAATTCCTGTGGTTATTGGTTTACTTTCGTTACTCACACGTGTTGAACTTTCCACCTCAGAATACTAAATAACATGTAATTTTTCTTGCTCCCAGTTCACCAAGTAATCCAGAGAACGCCAGCTCTGTTACTTCACATCTTCATTATCTCCCATTCCCCAGCTTTGACCTTCGGGGTTCCATCTCTAAATTGGGGATAGCACTGGTATCCTCAAGCCCAGTGACGTGCACTGTGAATAACGTCCACTGCTGACTGTGAAGCTCTGAAATTCCAGAGAGACGAACAGCTCCAGTGGTGGACAGGAAAACTGGCACCTTGGAGGTCCCAGCCCCTTGTGACTCCAAAGTCCATGTGAACTTCTTAAGGACTCTACTATTATTTACTTAATACTTTGTCTTTGGTTTGAGACAGTCAATGAGTCTGACTGGGTACCAATGTTTTTGGGGTTTTTTTTTGATGTTAAGATGTTATTTCTGTTTTGACAGACAAAGTAAAAAATACATAAAGAAGTAAAATGATGGATCTACAGCTATATGTGAACTCTGTGACAGGCACGGGGCTGTCTAGATGTCCTGCTATCCAGTCTTGTGTCCTGTCGATAAGTCAGGGAAATGACAGTAGGTCAGACATCTACAGGTTGGTGATGAAGAAAAAAAAGCAGGGACAAAAGGAAGCTATTTTGAGTGATAGTCAGAAACCTTCTTGGAGTTATTTAAAGATGTGACGCTAGCATAATGGAGTGACATTCAAAAATGGTGAAGAGAGGAGAAAAAAAGCCCTTTCTGAAAGGCAGAATCTCTGTGGAGTCATTCCTATGGAAAGGGATGGAAAACCCACAGGGAGATTTACATCTCGACTGAAATATTTCTCAGACAACATGCTGCCAAGGAAGAGTTTTGCACACGCGGGCCAGCGACACGCACTGAATGATCTAAACCAAACAGATCTTAGGCTAACCTGGAACAGGAATGCTGGGAACATTTTGGGTTTCGTCTCCCACCCAGCTGAGACCCCAGCCATACCGCCACCCACGCAAGCAAGAGAGTGCAGCCTCCAGCTCATGAATGAATAATTCATATATAATCGATATATAAGGTGGTTTGGATTCCCAGGCCCCAAGAGCTGTAATAAAGACCCTCAGCTGTGAAAAACACTTGTGAAGCAAACTACTTACGACAGTCTCCCTAAAATGTAGTTTAATTATTTCTGACAGGGAACCAGGAGCCAGGAACTCTCAAATCTAAATCTTCCATTTAGCTGCCAGTTTAAAGATAGATGGGAACCATACAATTTAAATAGCCTTACAACACACATCCTGCCGCACGCCCTGGCACTTTATAACATGGTGCTCTTAAATGCTCACGGGTTTCTAATGGGTGATTAAATAGTCAGAGTAGCTTTTACTTTTCTGGTGGCACTCAAAGAAATGATCAAAATGGATTTCAGATTAAGTTTCCACTTAAATACAGGTCTTTTCGGGCAGCTCAAGACGACTAAGGCTGATTTACAGAAAAGGGCAGATGAATCGTTTCTTCGTCATTCAGTCCCAGGGACAGAATTTGCCACCTCTGTTCTTATTACAAGCTGCATATTTTTTGGTACATTTCCCAATTCTGTTGTTAAAATTAAAGGACATGATTAGCTACCATCTGAGCTGCGTGAGCAAATGAGAAGGAAAGCTTTTAATTCTCCTATTACAGTTTTCATAGACTGGCCAGCTGTACTATATTGCTCCCGCCTATTTAAGCTTAGTTAGAACACTGTGCTGGTGCATAAAAGACCTGCCTGTTAAATATTTTCACACCAGCTGTTCCCAAAAGGTGACTAAATATTTCCTTTCATCTTTAATCTCTTACACTGTTTGTATGAACAGCCTAGCCATTCCTTATCCTTTCCTAGAGGTGCATTGTGTTTTACTTCAACTTGCCGTGTAACTCTGAAAGCCGCCTGTAGTTCCTTGACAGAATGGGATCTTCTGAGCAAATCTGGTGCCCCATTCTAAGATCAAATATGAGGCTTACTGTCCTTAAAAGGTACAATGAGCCCATGCACCTCTGTGGGATCCCTTGCTCTGCAGAGGGATCTGGACAGGCTGGATCGGTGGGCCGAGGACAATTGTATGAAGTTTAACAAGGCCAAGTGCCGGGTCCTGCCCTTGGGTCACAACAACCCCNTGGACTTTGAGTAATACCCTGTATTATCCTCCCTGACACTTGCACTTACCAGAGGGCACTGATGGATGTTACCTGATTCATGAATGCAGGGTTTTATCTAAGGAATCAAGTTAATCTCTACTCTACTATCTGAGTTTTCGCCATGTTACTCTCTAGGACTGGTGTCTTCCATTGCCTGGATTTCACCTCACCTTATGTCACACTCTTTTCCAAAGACCTAAATTGAGTCTACTTGCTCACTGTGGGTCAAGGTAGCTCCAGAGGACAATTCACCTCAAACCTCTTTCATGAAGAACTTCTGGAGCAGACTGTGCTCAAGGCACTGTTGAGTTTTGGGTGGTTCACCCAGGGATCTCAGGTGCATCATAAACATTATCCTTAGAACAGGATAATGCCATTCCAGCAGGTTTCTGGTTATTTTTCACGCAAATAATCAAAAAAGAAATGACTCGTCTTCAGTTTCAGGACCTGCTCTATTCCATCACTGCTCAGCCCCACTGGGAACCAGTCCATGAGGCCAGCCTCAACTGCCTACTGGCTAGTTTTTAAACAAATGGCTTTTGCTTTTTTTTTTTTTNTAAAAATATGTTTTTTTTTTTTTTTTTTTTTTTTTTTTCATTATCCCCTCATGATTGGGGGAGATATTTCCCTCTGGTCTGTAAAAGCTGCCTCAGAATTCTTCAAGGATCTCTTAAATACCCTAATCCACCTTGAAACCTACCTAAAATCTTGATAGTGGCTGACGATGTGCCTTAACTTCTCCATATTGCATTGACGAAAATTGTATTGTAATTTTATTCTACCTCTATCAGCATGTCTCTGTCTGGTTTTGTTCACTTAATGCTTAAGAATCTCAGCTATCTGAGGCCAAGATTACCTTTTTGTTCTCCATTTGCGCTGTGCCAGGTGTAATGAGGTCACAGTCCACTTCAGAAGTAAGAATACTAAAGCAATTACTCGTACAAATAAAAACCTTGTACCTGATTCTTTCTTTTTTTTTTTTTTTTTGCATATCCTGCTAAAACCTGACCCAAATCTATCCCCTTTAGAATAAAAAGTCTGCTATGTTGCCTTTGATATTTCAGAAGAAAAGTGGGAAAAGAAACCTATCAAACACTAGCCATGTAATGCTTTGTTCATGGCCCTTTTTAATTGATAGAACAGACACGGTAGCTTCCAACACAGGAAGTGGCATAATCCAGAATTTCATATTATTTTCACATTACATTAAAGAATTGGGTTGGGAAAGAGATAATGATGTCAATTTGTGCTTCATTTATGGCAAATCCATTTTTACATGTTTACCCCTATCCCCCCAAAATCCTAAAATTGGCTTGACAACAGTTTAAAGCTTTCCAGATTAGAGAAGAGCAATGCAGATGAAAATTTTTCTTTAGCATTCATGTGATGCAGAATCAGAGATTTAGCTGCTTCTGACCCGCCTGCTAAATCCTTTAATAAATATGGATTTAGTGCTAAAATATAAGATCAGGTGAAATTGCTCAGAGCTTCGTGAAAACTGGGGCAGTTCCACTGACCTTCAACATATTAATAGAAAATTTAATAATTAAAAATCTGTCTTAACTGGGATCTTCCCATTTCAGGTTGACTCATCAGAGGCAATTTCCAGCCTCAGACAGATTTTTCCAGAAAAGAAGCACAGGAGAGAGGCACTGCACAGAGCTAAAAGGCTGAGGTTGATGAGGAGCTAAGCCTTGTTTTCACAACCTGCATTTGCTTTAGAAGGCAAGTTATGGGGAATATCTGGGAAAAGCATCTAATATAAAGATATGGATGGAAGAAACAGAAGATTCATGATCAGCATGATTTAGATAGCAGTGAAGTGCTAAATACATTCTTCATAATGAAACACATTTTGCAGTGTTACGAAACTCTTATTTATGTGGTTTGAGAACACTGTAGTGACATATGAACTTCTCTGCTGGAACTGAAGAAGACATAAAGCTCGTTAGCTTTTAAAACCATCCTTTTTACAAAAGTTATAAGGAAAGGTTCAAATTATGGAGCAAAACGAAACCTGAAAGGAGAGGTCTGCATTTTGTGTTCTTGCCAGTAACAAATCTGTAGCATGAAAAGCTCTGAAAACCATGCCGTTTCAGCAGGGACTCGGGAATGGTTGGGCAACTTGTGTCAGTGGCACTGATTGAAGGCCAGGTGTTTTTTCCTTCAGAGATCATGTCCTAAAAGAAAAGTCTGCATAATTTAATGCCTGTATAAAAATAATCTGTTTATCTATTTTTAAAACACACATCAATTACGCAAATATTAATAATGCAGAAATAATAATAATAATTATTAATGTCAATAAATATAAAACCTGTTTGTTTTTATGAGTTTAGTTAAATTTCTGTTACTGAAATGACTGTCCACTCCACTCAAGGATCTCAGTGCATTTTACATAGCTCAGCAAACTGAATATATCTGAAAGGTAACAGTTATTTTCTTTCCATGGATGAGGAAATCAAGATTAAAGGATGCTCTTCAGAGACTGAAAATGAATCCATCAGCTTTGCTACCATCCCTCATCAGGAAGAACACTGACCTTCAGCGGTGGTTTTGAAACGTGACTCAGGACACCTGAGTTTTCACCTACTGAACCTGAAGCCCTGAGGAGCATCCTGGAGGGTCTGCATGGGGGAATGCATATCCCACGTTATAGCGTGACCCTAGTCAGGATCCCTGGGTTGGTCTAAATGCCGATTCTTGCCAGGCTCTGCATGAGGAGGACTGAATACAGGTCTTCAGTACATGTACAGAAGGGACAACTCTGCACTTGCAGAAAAAGACTGGGTATGACCAAAGGAGGTATAAAACACATGGATGACAGAAGAGGACAGAGTTTTTACGCTGAGCTGTTGAGCTGGCTTAGCTGTCTGTCTCTAGGAGAAGGCCTGGTGGAAATCCCTAATAAAAGAAAGCACCCATCTCTGGCCCTCAGCTAGACACAAAAGACAAGCCCACTTCAGCCCTTTCCTGCATTTTCCTCCTGGTATTTAGTCCTTTGCTTGCATAAGCAGCTTTGTGTTTAACTGAAAGGCTTCTGCAAATCCTCTTCTAGGTCTCATCTCTCTCTGGAGATGCAAATCAGCAGTCTAGGTGGCTCTGAGCTGCCTAACTTGGAGACGAAGAGTCCACAGAGTAGCTACTCACCTAATGGTGAGCAGATCTAGGAGATCTGTCTTGTAACTGCCCTGGAACCCACCTTCCATCTCTAAAATGAGTAACAAATGAGTTTGGTATACAGTAATATACTTCAACTGATGTCTGTCTGTCCTCCAAGACTGAGCTCTTACTCTGTAAATATACAGCACCTATCACAATGGGACTCTTGGGAGTTCCTGCTAGAAATAGTAACGGTAAGAACAGGAGCAGTCATTAGCAATCTCCGTGCTAATGGATCACAGCTCTTACCCAATCTGTGCAGCTGCACAACGTACAGTGGTACAGTCGGGATGTCTGTTAAAAAAATCTCACTTCTAAGTGCAATTTCAGCTTGCCTCATATTTGCATAAAGGTTTTCCAGTTCCCATCTGAAAAGCTATAACTCTGTAAGATGAAATTCCATTAAACTGGTCTGCTGCCTTTTATCAGCCTCTAGTTTCTACAATATTTATACCCTATTTTCATCCTTGCCTTAAAAGCTAGGGACTGACCATCACATTGTGTCTAAAGCATCTGCTCTATAGCTGTGATTTACTTTTGTACTCATGTCAATCTTCCCTTTATTTATTATTCTGAACTTTATTTTAAACTGCCTCTTACTGTTGACTAGCAGGACATGAAATGCCAGGTATTGATGGACTTCACTCTTGGAGCTGAGATTTGTTGAATAAAAATAAATATCCCGAAGTGCAGGATTATGTTTTTCTCTTTGATGCTTAATTGGATCTCTGTGCTTTCTGGGACGTGAGTTAAAGCTTCCCAGAGAAGAAACAATTCCTGATGTATTAAATGAAGTTTCTAACAAGGATTCTTCTCTGGACTCATTTTAATTTCCTCTCTGTGTCCATAAGGAGGGGATAATTTGACAGCAGAAAAGCCTTTTGCTCATGCTTACAGTCATTAAAAAGAACTAACTTCTTTTCCAATTCTGTACAGTTTGATTTTGTCTAAAATCAATTGAACAGAGCTTTTACAAACGTGTGTGCTGAAGTAATCACAAGCTAGATTTGCTTGGGATTTCCTTATTCAGAACTCGGCACTACTATAACAGACAGTCCCAACATGGTTTCCTTTTTCTTCAGGCAACATTTCACCAAGGAACTTAGAAATTTTATCGTTATTAATGTTTTTCAAAAGGAGACACAGAACATAGATGAAATGTGCTGGGCTGACATATCCAGAAATTAGATGTCTGTCTATCCACACAAATGGAATGCAGCAGCAGCTGCTCCAAAAAGCTGTGTGTCTGCTGTGCTGTCCATATGCTTCAACACTGGTCTGGAAGGATCACCTTTACGGAAAAGCGGCAAAGGTCTCTCCAAAGCCCTTTCAAACTTTCATCTGTCAAGATCATTAGAAAGGTGCTCATTACTGCAAATTGTGATGATAGTTTTTAGAGTATGAACACCTTGCAGCTTGGAAGGGGGCAGAGAGGCTATTCTAGATCCTGTGCATCCACTTCAGACAGCTTATTAAAACACGGATTTCTGGCCTTCAATAGACACCGATCCACTATATGATAATCACTGGTCTTACGTTATTTTTGCTTGCTCATTTTTTATGCTATTCTGTTTTAGTGACTCCTAGATTATTTTCCCTATTGTTTAACCTCAGCCAATCTAAATGGCAATGAAACATGACTTGATGAAGCTGAAAACATCCAACAAACCTTTGCAGAAACTCAGATCATGATGAGCTCTAGCTGGGTCGGAGCGTAAGGTCACAGCCACAGAAGCTATCCACCAACAACAGCATGGAACTGACTGAATGCAAGTGGAGAAGCCACAACATGGAACCTATGACCACCCTTGCTGAGCCGAATGAATGAGGGATGAGCGGACAGTCTTGATCCAGACTAATCAAGGTAGATCATAGGCAGAGCCTGACTACACACAAGTATCCACCCTGCTGATCTTCCAGCAGTACTCTGGTTAAAAGGGAATAGTCAGAAGCAGAGGTCTACACTCACAAAACTAAGAGGATGTCTACACAGTTCATTACAAACTGATTGGCCAAACTTATTGAACGTCATGTATCTTCAGCTCAAAAGCTGCACAACTGCCATAGAGCAATTCTAAGCCTGTAGAAATATATACTGATTCCTACGGTTTTACGAGCATGACCTATTCCATGCGGTGACTATAACATTTCAGATTCTCAGCTGGCTTGATCAACCGGTTTTGTCTCCAAAAGAATTTGAAGAACCAGTTCACGTCACTCTTGCAGGACACTGGTTTTGTCCTCAGGGACAGCTGGGTTACACTTATTGTGTCAAAGAAGTAACTTAATATTGTTTAGAAAAGCAACTTCATGACAGATATTCTATTGTAGAGAAGGGACTAAATTATGACCAGCCCCCATGTTGGCACAATGTAAGTCTAGAAACTGTAAGGCCTCTAAGGCTCCTCTTTTCAAAAGCAAAGTCAGAGAATAAGCCAAAATTCGGTCATCTGAGACTCTTAAGTTTTCTGTGATACAAGCAAACATGCTAATAGCTTAGCAAGCTTCAAAACATGCTATTTTAACAGTAGCCTGTTTTAACCATGGAATTTAACAGCTTGTTGTGGTGCTGTGAAACATCTATTCTTCAAATTAGCCAAGTTACCATGAACCCCACAGAGTCCAGTACACCACTGCTGTTTTCAGTCAGAAAAGTCCACAACACAAAGCGTAATTGATCCAAACAAAAAGAACTTTTGAGCTCATGGTGTGACTGCTGAGGTCACATTTGGAGGTAGGGAAGAATGCTGAACTAAAATTGGCATGCTGGGCATTAGCCCTAATTGTTGTAGAAAACAAACAGAGAATGGAATAGTCTACCCATTGCCCTTTGAGAGGGTCCATAAATTTGCACTGATGCTGGTACAGCCAATATGAGAGAAAGAAGCTTTACTCATCACAGTATGCCTAAGGTCAGTGAAGACCAGGGAATGCTTGTTACACTGCTGGACATACACTATTCTCAGCCTGAGACATGACCTAATCAGACCAAACATTTTGTGATCTAATGGTCAGAGCCAGACCGATGATATCACCATTTCCACTGGTTTTGGCCAAGTTTGAAATGACAGCTAGAATGCATGTTTTCAGTTCCTTCAATCTCTCCCTTGGTTGTTGTATCTGACCAAGACTGTCTGGACTGCCGCAAACAGAGAAGTGACTAAAAGTAAGATCCTAAACACGTCCTGAAGCTGACAGAAGTTTGATGGATCTCTGGTTGGCCAGGGAAATGTGCTAAGACAATTTCTCAACCATGAGATTGTAAGTAAGAATCCATATTTGAAATATAAGGTGTATTTTCTATCTTATTGGGAGTTTTCTCTCTCCCTTGAGTATGCCCTTGTCATCTGCTGACCACAAAGATATTTGGACTTTTGAAAAATTGGACTCCCCACAGAAATAATTACAGACCACCTCAACTCCTGCCTTTTTTTCCACCACACCGGGGCCTCCTTATACACATTTTTAATAAACAAAGGGAAAGGGAGTAAAAGGGTATTCAAATGAAAGCTTCCCTGAATACTTTTATTTTGAATGTTTTTGCTTTTTTTAGTCTTTTATTGCATTTTTAATAAAAAGCTTAGTAGACTTTAAAGGATAAGTTCATCTTGGCAATGGGTAGGCTAAAATCTGTACTCACAATCCCAACTACATAAAAAACTATGTTTTATACAATGATAGTTCTTGTTAACACTGTTGATTCTCTGGTTTCACTTATTCCTTCACAATTCACAAAGCCGATATCTGCCAGGCAGAGCCTGTGAAAGCCTTGTGTAACAGTGCTGGGCTGCACATACTTTATTCCCTCAGAGAAAAAACTTACCTCTCTCCACGCAAATAAAATGCGGAAGATCACAAGTTCGCAAATCAGCATGTTATGGTTCTGCAAGGCTGAGGATGAATTCCCTGCTGGTGCAAAACCTTTCCTGGCCTTCAAAGACTCTTAAAGGACCAAGGTAAGGCCTTCAGGAGTGAGTTTGCAATTTTAATATTGAGCCAGAACAGATTTTGATGGTATCTTCTGAAGCCTAGCTTTGAAGACCCTATGCTCCCATAATTTCAATTGCCCCAGACTAGTGTTTCTCACTACACTGCAAGGGTAGTGAGAAGAACAAGTTACAAGCTGAAGGAAGATCATTTAAAGTGGCATTTGATTACATAGCTGTGCCCAATATATTTTTCTTAAAAATATATGGATGTTTATCAGTTTCAGGTGTTGTATCCTGAGGTTCAGTACTCCTGTTCTTCCCCATGCGTTTTAAAGCTCAGAAAAAGGCAAATCAGTGATTTCTTAGGCATTAAAGGGGGCCCTGGTCTGTAGTAAGGTACAAGCCTGTATCATGTGACAGCTGATGTAATATCCATCTTTTACAGAGACATTTTTACCCTTTAATGAAGAAAACGATGATTTAAAGGAGGAATTATATGAACATTCTCCAAGGATGGATTTTCATCTAGGTGGCCTTGGGCATGACATGAATTTAACAGGAGATTTTGTTTTGTAAGGTTGACACCAATAAGCTCAAGGAAATCAATTTTTATCACACATGTTGCGTTAATCCTGGTGCTCTTTGACCAATAGGATATGACGTTATCTGGTAAGATATATGAGAACTGTGTTTCTGTGTGTCTGTGTGTGTGTGTGTATGTGTGCAATAATGTCCTGCACAGTTCCTGAGGAAAAAAGACATTGGAAGGTAAAGGTGCATTTGCTCTAGCTTTCCTCTTTAAAAGTTCATCCTTCTTGGTCTCCTTATCTACTAATTGGAATACAGAAAATATGCCTGTTTCAGTGAACTGTACAACTTTGTGGTGGGGAACTCTGTTGGGTGCTACCTGAAAGACCTTCTCCATTGACAATTTATTCAACGCAATTGGTACTAAAAAATTCAGTCCTTACCATTAGCTGATACAAAATCTTAAACCTAATCATTGTTTGTGAATGGACTTGAATTGACCCATACTCCTGCAAAGTAAACATTGATTTCAATGTGCTGTGCGATAATTTATAAGAATATGGCTTCCCTGCAATCAGAGACATGGATACACACACCAGGTGAGTTTTATTTTAAATCCAGCCTCTCAGCCTACCAAAAGCAGTAAAGCCACGGAGGACTGCTTTACAACTGGTGGGTAAATACCTGGTCTTTTGCTAGCCCTACGGATACCCAAACTATTTCCCAATTGGGCTTGGAGGCCGGGTTTATCTAAGCATATCTGCAAGTATTGTGATCGCTACATGGCAGTCTGAAGCCCCTCCTAAACTGGTTTTAACTGATCATACAGGCTAAGAGGGCGTTTGCTATTTTTTATGCTAAATGCCACAGTTCTGTAATTGCCTGTCTCCTGAGGATTCTGTGATCATGATGCCTGCTGAGCCTTCTCCAGTTATTTGGCAGAACTGAGAATCTCTCAAAAGCTGAAACCCAGACTGCTCCAAAGTAACATGAAGCACCCAAGTAAGAAGGCAGCTGAATCAGTGAGGAATCAATTAAGCTCTCTTTCAAGGATTTCCATTTAACTAAAATCTGAACAGCCCTCTGCAGAGGTTTCTCTGCTCTAGGACAACTACCCCACTAAATTCATGTAATGTCATGGGAATCCAGAAAGCAGGAGGGGATGGCATGGAACTGGGCATGAATCCAACACCTTTTTCTTTTCTGTCCACTAAAGATATTGACAGCGTTTCTAGGCAGAGTAAGTGTGGCCAGGATGAGTGCTGCAGTGCAAGAAACGCCAAGATGGATGGTCTGAAATTCTCTTCCTGTCCCAAACAACAGGCACTCTCTTCTTTAGAACAGTGCCCAGCTGACATTAAGGTTCAGGGTATGAAACCCCTGACCTCAACTTTGGCATCTCTTTGGATCAGCCCAGCCAGTTCATTCTTTTCTTTGAGATGGCTACTTGTAGCATCTGCATTGACCTGGTAGTTGGGATACTGTCCCAAGAAGTGAGAGAGCATGCCCAACACTTTCTCAGACTGAGGAGACACTTGCTGTATGGGCCATAGCAGAAATTTAGGAACTTAAGGTAGCTTTTCAATAGACTGCTCTAGACAGCGGGATGTCTCAGAAGTTGAGAGGAGGTTCTCTGCAACACTGTAGTAAAGTTCGATAATCTCCACCTGCTTAAGGTAATTTGTAAATGCCTAAATATCTTTGTGATCATAGACCTTAGTAACAAAGTTTGGCAGCAAGTCACTGAGAAGCAGCATTTCCTCCCTGTCACAGAGGGGAAAAAGGGCAGACATAAAGTCAAATGACATATCCTCAGAAAAAAACACTGTGAGTAGCAGAAGTGGTGAGAAAAGCTATGAATAAGATCAAGCTACTCAATTTCCTGAGATGTGGTCATGCAAGCTCAGCCTTAATCTCTGGCCAGGCATGCTCTCTTAGCCGTTCCACAATGTGAAGAAAAACATCATAACTTCTAACTTCTTTACTGAGTCCCAGCTTCTACTTCCCAGCTCTTATCATTAAATGTACAGCCCACGATTTTATAACTCCATTGCCAATTTAAAACCACCATATACAAAATACTATTCCTGTTACTGCTCTTCTCCAGTGTACCTTTAAAGGTCTGAAATGCTGCACTGGATGTCAGCCATGCATAAAGTGAGTCATTATGAATGAGTGACTGAGAAGGAATCCTTATCTGTATGCAGGTCAATGTACAACCACTGTCAACTATCTGGTGAAGGGCACCACCAGATAACTTAATTCCTTTAAGAATGATTTTGCATCCAAGCATAATACTGTTTTGATGGGCCTGGGATTGTATTGATGCATCAGTGAGATCCCTCTGGGAAACGGTGCATTCCTCAAATGCAGATAACCTGACTCACCTATTCATTTCACTGCACTCAGCAAATACGTCTTACGGTACGTGGTTTGTTGCCTCTTGATTAGCCAGAAATATTTGGTCCAGTTTAAATAGGTCAGGAGTGAGACTATATCATGTATAAAGTTCTGTTTCACATTGCAGCACAGGCCATGTCCTTCTCCCCGCTATACTCAGGCAATAAGAGGTTACAAGAGCTGCCCTATAATGGCTTCATTAGTTGCTAGAACTTGGAGAATGAAGTCCTTTGCTAGGGCTCATTAAGCGGTGGAAGGAGATAGCATGCCAGAAGCCTGGGATACAGAGGATCTGTGATGGCAGACCCTGGAGAAAAGGGGTTAGGATGAGAGGTTCCTTAATTATCTTCCTTGTGATAAGCATTGTCTTGGACTTTTTAGCTGAACTGGGTTATGAAGGACCTTTTTGTATTTGCTGGCGCAACAGTACTAAGATGCAAAAGGGAAGGGATTTAATTCTTCCATGGAGAAACCAAAATGCGCTTTTGCTGCTCACTACAGGTTATCTCTGGACTTATCTCTGCACCTCTCTCGAAGAACTTTTTTTATATTTGGGAATCTACCAAAAAAGAAATGCAGACTGAGGGAAAGGGGTTCCTAAGAAACTGTTCCTTGCATGAAAGGGTGAAGCACACCTAAGAAGCATTTTTCCAGAGTGAAAAATCTGAGGTAGTATGGCAGCGGCCCTGCCTCTAGACATACGGGCAGTGGGCACACACATAAAGCAAAAAAAAAAAAAAATCCCCATATCATTACTTCTTCCTACAATGCAGTGCAGAGTAGAATTTGCAAGAAATTGAATTGCATAGCTTGTCTATGAAGACACAGGCTAAGTGGAATGAAAAGAGATAATATAAACAGGAAACAGAAATCTCTGTAATACTACCTTGTGAAAACTAAGGGTTTTATCCGGCAATCGGTGTTCCTCTAAGATTCTCGCTAAAGGCAGGTGAAATCTACCTACTTAGCTGAAAGACTGGGTCTAAGGTTCCAAGATAAGCTAGTTTCACCCTCTACATATGACGATCCATGGACTTTCACCTAGCTGCTTCCATACTGACCTAAATGAATACAGCATACAGCATTTCAGATAGGTATTAGTCTTGACTTCAAGGTGTTAAGAGCTGGAAAACCCACTGTGCCTCCTCGTATTTTATTCTGGGTTTCCAGATGATTATGCTGTTCTCAGGGTCTGCTTCTCAATGTGGTTTACGAAAGGGGCTGTCCTTGGCACTAGCCCACGTAGGCACAGTCCTATAGATTTCCCTGGGACTGAACATAGTCCTAACTGCTTTGCTGAGCTGAGGTTGATTTATGCAAGTGCTTAATTCTTTCACTTAACAATTCTTCTGCTCTGTTTGGTCCTGGTTTATAGGACAATAAAAACCTGGCCCCTTTCGTCCCTTCTGCAGAACCTCCACCCCACTGGGTTGGGCAGTGTGTCGTTACGTGTACTCACGTGCTTGCTCACTCTATTTTAATCACGCAAGAAGGGTACCACGCATCCTGTGAGTAAATCTGTCTCTCAAATCAAGTCATCAATTCAGTGGAAAAGTCTGGGTTAGAAATGGAAGTTTACAAATCACCTTAGCTGTGATTTTAGCTGTGAGGCACAATAACCTGAATGTTACAAGCAGCTCAGTGAGGAAAAAGGTCTTGGAATGATGCTCAAGTTTGTCTCAAATAACCTCACACTGCCAAAGAAAGTTTGCAGTAGATGGATTTATAAAAGCAGTGTAAGGAAAGCTTATAAATCATCTGTACACGACCCTGCAGGTTAACAAAGGGAAAGCGAATTCTGTTTGCGTGTCGAAATGAACATTTTTCCAAATCCATCCTTGCAATCCCCAAACCTCCATATAAACTCAGAATAATGACTCAATTATGAACTATGCTACCAAATCACTGAAATACACTACTACCTTTCCCTTTACGGTGGTCTTATAAATGAACTCATAGAATACGGAATTGAAGATGTTAAGACAGGGAAAGGAAAAGCCTGACACCAAATTTATCCTCCTATCAGTACAGGATAGCTTCCCTCCCTAGACCTGCAAAAGTTTTGATCACTCTAGTTTCAGCCCCAGGCAAGTAGGCCTCCTCTTTTGCTTATTCTTCAGCCCAGACAATTTTATTTCACGACAAGCTTTCTAACATCTAACATAAATGTCAAAAAGGTTTTCTTTCTATATCCTTTGTACCAGTTTATTCAGTTTGCCCCATCCTTGGAAGTTACTCTCTTAAAATACTTGCAAGCAGTTAACCTGATTTTCTTTACGCATGATAGCAAGTCCTCAGAGAAAATGTTGTTTACATTATTTTTCTACTATATCCACTCTTCTATTTTTTTTTTTTTTTGGTCGCTTTGCTGAAAATTCATTTCATTTCATTGCCTATACTGAGCTGCCCTAGATATTTGGCCTAGTTCCACCCCAGCTGTGTAAGGTAAAGAAGCTGTTACTGCTGTGGTCTCTTGTTTGTGAGCACAATATACAGCACAAAAGTCGCAAGACTAATGTTCCATAGGGTCTGACTGTTTAACATACTATAGTATTTTCAGTGTGGCATTAGTGTGGCTAAGTGCATTTGGAAGAAAAGAAAAGGCTCTGGAATAGTTTTACTTTAGCCTTCATTTTAGATACCTGATGCAGATTTTGAGCAAGACGCCCATTCAGCTGAGGAATGAAGGAAGGTCACAGTTCCAAACCTCTAAACAAAACTGCCCATAAAAATCTGACTTCTTGGTAGGTGCTTGTACTATGAAATACTTCTACTCAGCAAACTTACTTCTTACTTGATAGAGGACAGTGCTTACAGTCTTTTAATATGAACCTCATGTGACACTCATCCTCCTCTAGCCGAGCCTAGAAAAGCACAGCCATTGAATTCAGAAAGAAATGAGACCTGAAGGATTGCCACCTCTTCCTTCTTGTTTACAGCCACCTGAAGAATATTTAGTCATCGCCTAAAAATCAAAACAGACCCTCTGGTGGCTACTGGGATACATCAAGAACTAACACCAGAACAAGCAGTTATACGTAGACCATCAATTACATTCATAGCAATATAATGAACAATAGCAAGCTGAGGTGGCTTTAATGGGGTTATTTATTATATTACTCTATGCTCAGCAATGGAAGCAGAATTATTTATGTAGTTGAGTTATGGCATTTCTGCTTCCAGTCATGCCCTACATGTGCTTTACTGGAACACATCTGTAGCACTCTTTTTGCAGATCTAAGTCTGAGCAGTTTACAAATTTTAAATAAAATAAAACCCAACAGTAAGTCACCGTTGATGTTACCGATTGAGCAATCATGTCCAGTCCAGTTGGGATCGCAGCTGCAGAGTCCAGTATCTGGGAGGAAGGTCCCATGACCAGAGCATTGGTCCAGACAAGTGGCTCTTGGGGTCTCACAATTTGCTCCTCCCCAGCCAACCGAACAGTGACATTCTCCTCGCACGCACACGCCTCGTCCTGAGCAGGTAGGATCCATGCAGTCCACTACATGTGAGAAGGAAGAGGAAGCAGACAGGGAAAGCAAATGGGAATTTCAGAAAAAAAGCTATCAGACTGCCATCTACACAAACTTATTTATATAGCATCTCAAGGCTCCAGCCAGAAAGCAAAGCTCTGTTGTGCACAAAACAGATGCTTCATGCGAGAAGACGGTGTCCCAAAAAGGCAGTGAGACATAAAACACTTACATGAAAAAAAGAGAAAAAATTAATGATGAAATCCATCTTTTATCCAGGCCTACACTAATAAATGATCTTTCTAGTAAGAACAGGCTAATATCAATTAAGAACAGAATAAGAATAATATGCTCTTGCACACCTATTGTGCCTCCATTTATTCTATTAGAATAACCTAAATTACTATTACTAATGAATTCAAAGCTGAGCTCCAGTTTTCTGAGAGAGAATTTTACATAAAGATTCAGCAGAAGTTGACGTCCTTATTCAGCAAAATACATGCTTAAATTGAAGAATGCGCTGAAATCTATACAGGTTTCACAGACACTTACATCAATTTCGTGTTAAACATAACCTTAGGTTTTGGGAGTAAGGATTAAAAGAAAATCATATCATTTTGGATATTGGTGTTCTTCTGGTTTTATTTTTGATCAATCGATACTCTTTTTTAAATGGCTTCCCCCTTCCCCGAAAGAGGCACTTTCCTAACAAGGATGGCAACCATTCAGTTAAGCGCAAGGTACAGCAACGAGCACCAAAAGACTTAACTGTACCGCAGCCTGATTCCTGAGTTACATGTTTTGTAGGCAACCGTCAGCTCCTCTGCCCACAGGGGAATTTCACCCAGCGATCAAAAAATACGAAACGCACCAGACACCCTCCCAAAAAGGACGGGAGGAGTTGATCATCCGTTTACATATAAAAGCATATAGGACAGCCTAGAGAAATTCCTCCCATCTCTTGAAACGGTGTGTGGCAGTGCCCTGGAGATCAGTGACAAGTGTCA
>VZTL01015054.1:47231-71330 GCA_013400535.1 Scopus umbretta
GTGTCAGTCTGGCTAAGCAGCAAGGGGAAAGCTGTCCAGCTCCTGGCTCTAATAGAGAAGAGCAGAACACGGCCACCGCACACACAGCAGGTTTGTGGTTCATTTCTTCCCCTCCTGTAAAAGCTAATAAGAATCCCAATGACCTGCTTAAGATCCAGAAACCTTAAAAGGAAACACAACAGCTGCTCTGATAATTCCCTGGATTCTCAAAACCTTCTCAGTCTGACAAGTAATGGCTCAGCAATTACTATCCCAAGGCATGTGAGAGCATTTTCTGTTTTGTTTGATTCCTGGAGCCCTGCTCATAGCTGGAACAATCCTCAAAAATTGTAAAAGGATGGAAAGGATGAGTCTATAAATCTCCTTCGCTGTTAGTGAGCTGGGAGCTAGGGTGCCAATTTTAGCATGAGACCCTTGGAGCCCTGGCCCTGTTCTTTCTCAGAAGTAATGAGTACGAAAAGGACTAAGAAACGGACTAGCAGCCTCGTACGTTCTCAGCAGATGGTTGGAACATAGAGAACAAAGATCACAGGCTAACTGACAAGAGGCTACCTTCAGGCAATTAATCATCCCCTCTGAAGGTCAATTGGGAAAAAGGTGAGTTTTACAGGGGGCTCCATCACAGGAGGCAGACAATCTGCTATCTCAGCTCCAACACAGATGATTATAGGAGGGGAATGTGCATGTCAGAACCCCCCATTTATCATAATCCCAAGGCCATTTTTCATGTTGAAATGAGCCCTTTCAGAAAATGTCACACACAATGGCTACTTTAATCTCAGCCTCGCTAGCTGTATCTCTTTAGGCTTTCTGCACCATCGGAAGGGCCCTGGGACAGGATTACGGGCTTCTGCTTTCTTCTTAATCAATTGCTTAATGGATTTGGAGTACAATGGTATATTTTTAGGGAGTTCTGCTTGACAAATTTAGCTGCTCAGCTCTGGGAGGAGTGGAGATGGGGAGCGGGGCAGGAGGGCAGAGCTGACAAAATCTAGTAGACTTGGGAAAAGAAAAAAAAAAAAGAGAGTTTTGCATATATCTGTGTTGCTGCTTGGAAAATGTCCCAAATGGTCTAATTCTTGGTTGGAAAATGCCCCATTTATAGTTCAGCCTTGTGCAGAACCTTTGCCAGGGAGATAAATCATGCAGCAAGCAAGGCTAGTGCCTCTTCTACACTTTTCCCCAATATGCTTCATGCTTCATTGATCACACAAGTTATTAGGCTTATTCGGTACCCAAAGAGTAACTTCTCATTTTTCACTGCTTAAATTTGCTCCACTCCCTTTAATGTCTCGCTGGCTTAGCCCATGCTTTATAAAATATGGGCCAATAAACTAAGGAAGGAGAAAAGAAAAACTCTTGTAAGATTGTTGGCTGATGTTTTATAAACATTGCTGAACTTCCATGGGGGAAAAAGAAAAGACAGAAGAAACCCTGGAATGAAAACCCATTATAAACATGGACTAAGCAGTGAAGCTATGAGAACTAAGAAATAATAAAGAGTAATCAATACCAGATGGTCCTTCTTAGAAGAGAAATTAAAAAGTAAAAGCAATTTCAAAAATAGTATAAATCAACTTTTTTACTAGATCTAAATATATATACATATATATATATGTCCTGAAGATTTCCCACATGGCATATTTCTGACTTACTCTTCCCCGCCCCCCAACACAATACAAATTATGCCTCGAATATGAAAAACAAATGCGTACTTGGAAAAATACTAAACAGCCTGTGAGAAAAATCATGTTCTCTTTGTTCTTCATTCTTTTTCAGGTTTTTACCTTGTGGGCCTGACACTGTCCCCCACTACAGTAATAACATAAAATGACTGAGTTGTGTGTTAAAGCTTTTCTGCTTTAAACATGACCACGGAAAAAAGGTTCCTGTTAGAAAAAGGATAAATCTTACTCTGATTTACACACATTAAGCACATCTGGTTGGAGGCAAAATCAGGATCTTTTCATTTCTGTTTATCCAGCAAAGATATGATCTAGTAAATACGAGGTCTATGGAGATGCTTTAAAGATATTTCAGTAGTCACCATCTCTGGGTTTTGCATGCCCCATGGCTTCATTGAATTGTGCTTTCTTAGGCCAAAATGAAGCTTTCTCAAGAGAAGCCTTATTGTTATAAGAGCTGATACTGTCTTCATCTCTAACATTTACTGACACTGAAGCCATGTTACATCAGAGGTGTCCCACTCCAATACGTTTAAAGCATCAAAAGAATTGCTAGATTAGATGCCATTTGAATGGCTGAATCCAATTCAGCCTATTTTCATTGTCTGTAAAAAAAAAAGCCATTTCAGATAAATCTTTATCCCACATACATGAAGACAACCATAAGTTAATTCAAGCCATGGTGATTCTTATATCTGTATCAAATGGATGGTCTTAAGTCTATCAGAGGCCTTATATATGCATTTGTAGAAGCATAATTTAAACATAATTATTTTTTGGGTCATCTGCATAGAATTTTGAGAATAATTTTCAAATGTGCTGAACATTATTCTGTAAATCAGGCACTTTTGGGTGCATTTTTGTGACTGTCTGAATGATTTGTACACTTACAAAGCTGTCCATTTTTTCAGTTAGCAATAAGAAGCAGTCACAGACTCAGGAAGATAAAGGTTTATGGTGGCAGGTGACTTCCTACATAAAAAGATTAAAGATAAGTGCTAAAAGGCATCGTATTTCTAAGCCACAAATCTAAATGTAAATGAAAAATGTCTGGGGACTAATGTGAGAAAAAAGCTATGGAAGAGCCATTAAAATAATATCTGATTTTGAAGCAGAATTTAATTCAAGTCCCAAGCATTTCTAAGCTTTTAAAGCTGACAAGAATCAGGGACTTTCTCTCACGTGCCACCATTTTGTGTATGTAAGCAAGTGAAATCGCTTGGCATAGCATAGCAGAGAAGAAAGCACTGTAAAAGTAATTATACGTTTAGATGTGTAAATGGAAACGATGCTTTAATAAGAACATTTGAACGTACGATTAGATGTTCTGGTCTTTCAACTAGATTTGTCTATCTGAAGCATGTGATGGCTTTTCATCCAATTATTGAACAAATATGATAGCTAATGACAAGTTATTACAACATATCATTTTTATGTTGCATCCATCTATTGTGTCTCTAAGGTGCCTATTACGGTTCTGTTTAAGTGCCAGCCCTATTCTGAATTGCCTCCATCCGTGTAATTACAGAACGACAATCAAAGCAAAAGGCTAATTGAATGTATCTTGCAAATACCTTCTTCGCAGCTCTCGCCTTTGTATCCCGGGTTGCAGATACAGGTCCCCATGATGCACGTGCCATGGTTGTTGCAGGAGACATCAATGCACTGGTTTGTCGGGACATCACATTCTGCTCCTTTCCAGCCGCTGTGGCACAGGCACCTCCCCTTCATGTACTGCCCATTTCCACTGCACAGCACTGGGCAGGAGGCTGGGGAAAGATAATAGAAATCACATTAAAACACAACTGTTCACAGCTCTCACCTCAAAAAAAGAGCACAAGAGTCCAGCATGGGATTTATATTCTTCATATACAGTCTTCAGTGGGATATGTTGTTCCTTTTTTTGCCAAAACCAATTCTTTTACATGGATGACACCCAGCTGTTAACTGTATTCTCCTATGAATGCTTGAAACAAACAGTTCTCTTGAGTTAGAATATGTCCAGGCTTTATGTCTCTAATACTTTTTGTTCACTAATTGAAGTCAGAATTTTCTTGTATTCTGACTTTTCAATGTGCTGGTGTCTTCTTTCAGCAGCACCACGGACCTTAGATTGCTGATCGCTATCCCTGACCTGCTGCCAGACTTCATACTTTCCTTGACACTGCCTCTGCTGTGGACCTTAGCTCTACACAAATCACTCCCCCGTTTTTCTGTTGTAATTCTCAGCTTTACAGGCTTCAGTTGCTTTGTTCAGAGTCCAGAATGCCACGTTGAGACTATTTCCCTAATTTAGCTCATGTCACACTATCAGCTGAATCTCCAGCCCCCTTTTTTTTTGGTTATCACCCCCACTGGACTCCGTAAGACATGATGCAAAACTGGCCTCTAGTCTTTCTGAGCTCCCTGTAATAAAAGTTCTTGAAATCTATCCTCTGATCTTTGTATCAGTTTGTAAGGATTTTTTAATTGTCCTTGTTTCCGGGACAGTTGGCTGATTCTCAAGGCCAACCGGTTACAGGATTTCTTCCCTGTGATAAAGGGGAGAAGAGGAAGATGATAAACTTAAGATGTGGCATGATGGATTAAGCGTTTCCTGAGCTAAATTTGGGAAATGTCAGGCAGAGTGGGATGGGATGAACTGAAGGATACAGAGCAGGCTCCCCAAGGAAGTAGAGGGCATCAAGGACCAGACCCCAGCCTCCATGACCAAGGCTTTGGTAATCACTGTTCTCTAAGCTTCCTTCAGCTCCTCTCTGACGATGCCTTCTCCCTTTTCCATTCTCCTCCTGCCACCTTATGCTCCTTTTGTCCTCTGTTCTGATTTTTCTAAGGAGGCTGCTGACTTCTGTCCCTCAGAAACAATAGCCTTCCCCTGTCCACTATCCCTCAAAACTTCTTCTTGCTTAAGCCTTGTTCTCTTCCATTTCATTTTGCTGAAACTCAGCTGCAAGGACATATATTCAACGCAGACTTCTCTTGTTCACTGTTGCACATCATCCTTAGTTGAGAGCAGCTGGGCTTCTCATCTGCCCCTCAGAAAGGCAATTTATGAACATGATTAGGAAGGACAAATGTGAAAGGAATATTCCAGTCTGCTGCTTAATTCAACTGCATTAGGCCTGTGATGAATACAATGTACCTCTTTTGCTTCGTTCCTGACTCTGATTATAAGTGGGAAGAGGTATTAACATGGTTAAGGGAAACATTCCTCTCCTCTTCCCATCTTTTCAGATAGTACTCGCATAATGTGCATCCTGTGTTGTTTCCACGTGTCCTTACAGTCAAGTCAGTTTGAGTGTTACAGAATTATAGCAACCTCAGTAAAATACAAAGCATTACCATCTCCAACTGTTAAGCCAGTTTGATATGCAGTGAACTATATTTGCTTGACCAAGATAAAAGAGGTTTAGAAAAGAAAGGAATTTGGCAACTGTTATTACCAAGGAGCCCTCTGTTCACTTTACAGGAAGCATATCACAGTGGTGAGTTTCAAGTGCATCATTTGCAAGGAGATACCTACCTATACAATACGAGACATAAATTGTTTAAGATACACTGTGTTGTGTACATGGTTCACAGCAAACTCACTCTGTAATTTCACTTTTCAGCTAGGCTGATGGAATCTTCCGCTACCCCTGTCTCAAATTTCAAATGCTCAGTAATGGAGCCTGCTCTTTCAAGGCACTGGAAGAGGATAGTCTGCAGCTCTTTTCAACAAGAAGAAAGAATAATTGCCTTTAACCAGTGAGAGGTTGCTGAGAAAGACTTACAGGTTTTCTGACAAGACAGCTGATCACTCAGTACAAGAGCAGATAAATTACTGTCCATCTGCAATAAGACTGGTACTCTACAGAGCCCTCTATGGAGAACACCTTCAGCACAGTCTGGAAAGTGCTGCTGGATATTTCAAGGCACTGGCAAGAACAAGACCTCCTTTGTAGCATACCATAATGATTAAAGACAAAAGACGTTTCTGGATTTTTTCTACTTCCACTTGTGCAACTCTTTTCCATATATAAAGGTATATAATTATTGTTTGATCATTCAGATTCCAACAAACAATATCTAAGATGCCAAAATGATAGTAATTTTCTAGTGTGGTTATGGTAGCAACAACCCAAATGCACATCACTCTTCTTGTAAAGTTTCGCATCAGAGAGTAAGATCATTTGTTTGTTTGTTTACTTTATACAGAGCTTTAAAACACCACCTCCCATGTTCAAGTAGGCCTTCAAAAGGCCTGGGAATACACCTCTGGTGATTTGTTCTCATTTACTTGGTTTAAAATAATTGGTTAATGATACATTAATAATTAACCATTCTTAAAACCAGGAGAGCTTTCTGTTCCACAGTTTCCCACTCATTCGGATGGTGAATTACAAGGCTGAGTTGAAACAAAGGAACACCCAGGAAATCTATGACCTAGAAATCTTCACGTGGGCAGAGACCTGCTTATTTAAGGATTACTGCTCAGTACAGGCACCGAAACACGGCTGCAGACGGATACCGTAGCAGCCTTACGCATATCACAGTTGCTGTCCTCTGAGGGATTTGTAGGTCAAAAGCAGCATCTTAGATTCCCCTGAAAACCAACAGGAAGCCAAGGCTGGGGCCCTCGTATCTCACGCTCATGGCAAGATGATCCGTTTAACCAGCCCACTGAGTGGAAATGCATACACAAATATCATTTTGACTCTCCAGGTATTTATCTGTCTTCCTAAAGGCAGACAGTGATCTGTGATCTGAACCCAGATGATTCTGAACCAAAAGGCAGAGTCGAATAAAAGGTGTTCATGTCTGCCAGAGTAAGCACTCTAGTGAAATGGGAGATACTCATGTGGCTCAGCTGAAGTGCCTAGGAAAGCTAGGTATATAACCCATGGAGGGAGGTAAGCTCCTCTGAAAGGGGACTCAGAATAAAAGTTTAAATATTCTGACTCAGTGTGAAGGAGCTTCTCCTTCTCCGCTGACTCTACAGGGAGCCTTGGGGGGAACAAACCCTGAACTTCTGCCCGTACCTGAGGTTAGGAGGTGTGGGTAGGAATATGCTGTGGGAGGTGGGAAAAACTCCTCTTTTTGTCTCCAGCTCTACGGATTTGAAAAGGAGCTTGGAAATGCAAACCAAGTGTAGGGAAATGCAAACCGAGTGTAACCTGAGTCAGCAAGAAGTTTGACATAACAGCTCTCAGGGATGCAGATTGCCACATCCATCTTACTGGGCTGTGAACTCTGAAACACCTCCGGGGTTGTAGCCTGGACCACACTGCCTCAGCAGAGAGCTCCCCGCCTGCGGGGTGTGCGGCCGTCCTTGCCTCTTAGCCGGGCTACAGTGATGTGACCCCAGCTCAGCTGGAGGGGGAGAGGACAGGGGGTTGGACAGAGGTTAGCTCTCTCCTTTGGGAAGGAGCCAGCCTGCGTTCCAAAGCAGCAATGGGCTGGGGTGAAGGCCTGACCTGTTGCCTTAGCAAAGCTCCTTGTGTGGGCACTAAATTTTTACACTGCCTCCCTCCCCAGATTTCTAAATCTGCACTTTCTTTGGTGGACTGTATGAGCCAAAAAAGGCCGTGAAAAGGGTGATGCACGGCATTGTGGCATTTCCCATGTGCAACATCTTGATTTCTCGGTCTGAAATGTGTTCTTACTAAAAGTACTTCAGTTTGTTTTTTAAATGTTTAAATAACCTAAAAAAATTCAGGTCAAATGGAAATCCTTCCAAAACCATTTATTAAAAATACTTTTCACTTGAGCAGAAAAATGTATTATATTGTTTGCTGGGGTAAGCCTCCTTCCCAGTCATCCCAGTGTTTTCACTTTTGGCGAGAGTATCCAGTTCTTCCTGCCATTACTCCACTCCTAGCCTTACTCTAACCCTGCTCTGCTCCCCACAGCCGGGCTGTCAGCGATCGCTCATGATCAGGCAGACTTGCAAGGCCTGCAGCAATGAAAAAGGTACTTAATTTTTGTATAATCAGTATCTGAAAAGAAAGTATCATTACAGGGTCATGCCATTCAATGATAGAGTGCTCTGCTAAACAAACAATAATGCCACATTTATAAGTCATGTTTTCTAAAGTCACTTCCAGAGAGCAAATTCCCAATGTGACATTTTGCCTGTCCATATGCAGCTAGGGGGTTGCGTTGTTGCTAAGGTCACAGCAATTATGACTAGTAGCAAACAAATCCACAGATCCGACCCGTTTCCGTTCTACTGCAGCAACCCCAAGCTGGGTGAGGTGTACTTTGCAAAACGCACAGGCATGAATGCAATTTCCACAAGAAAAATGTTAACTGAAGGGGAGAGGGGGGAGAGTTAATCACGAATAAATTCCTACCTCTGCCACAGTCAGGGCCCAGAAAGCCAAGGAAGCAATGGCAAGTCCCAGACACGCAGTCTCCATTCCCATAGCAATTACTGGGACAATTATCCACTGATTCTGGAAAACAAAAGAGAATTCAGATACTTCTTTAGGCAAGAAAACACCTCGGAGTTTGAGAGGGCTCTGGATGGCAGGACAGATGTAACTTCAAAGCAATTGCTGCACTTGGGGCTGAAAGCATTACTCTGAGCTCCACTAATGACGCTCGTCCATTTGCACCAATGGATGGTTCAACCATAACACACTAGTGCAGAGCAACTGCAAATCCTATGATTAAATCACAGCTGCTCAGCACTCACCAGCCTTTGTCCCCACTCAGTACCTGAAAACTTCCACATCTCTTTTCATCCTGCTTACTTTTCCAACCATTTTCCATCTTTGAATGTATTGGAGAGAAGCAATACGCACTGTTCTCATGGCAGAAGATGCTGCTTTGGTCTCATTTTGTTGACTCAGGTAAGTGAACTTGGGGCATTTATTTGTGCCAAACAGAGCTGAGCTATGATAGAAATCATTAGGGCAACAAAGCTGGTGAAGGGCCTGGAGAACAAGTCTTATGAGGAGCGGCTGAGGGACCTGGGGTTGTTTAGTTTGGAGAAGAGGAGGCGCAGGGGAGACCTGATCGCTCTCTGCAACCCCCTGACAGGAGGGTGTAGTGAGGAGGGTGTTGGTGTCTTTGCCCAAGTAACCAGCGATAGGATGAGAGGTAATGGCCTCAAGTTGTGCCAGGGGAGGTTTAGATTGGATATTAGGAAAAATGTCTTTCCTGAAAGAGTGGTGAGGCATTGGCACAGGCTGGTGGAGTCCCCATCCCTGGAGGTGTTCAAAAAATGTGTGGATGTGGCACTTGGGGACATGGTTTAGTAGGCATGGTGTTTTGGGTTGAGGGTTGGACTAGATGATCTCAGAGGTCTTTTCCAACCTCAACGATTCTATGAAATGTTCTCCTATGAAGTTACTGAACACAGACCCTTGGTTCATCCTGTCTGCCTGTTGAAGGATTATTCCTAACCAAATGCCTTCTGGTTTGTTCTGCAATATTATACAAACAGCCCAAAGTGCTGGGGTAATATTGTGTCTTGGTGGTACAGGAATGGGAGTATTCCACACTTCCTTCTGTTTCTAGTTCTCATCTTAAATTCCCTGACTTTGGCAAAAACACTGGCTATTCATCTTTCAAGGAAATTAAGAGGTAAGCAAAATGTTATCTAGCACTTTTATTTTGAGGACAGTTCAGAATATTGGGGCTGAAAATTATATTTTGTAAAAGAACACAAGGTGGTAAACATTACGTATCAAAAAGAGAATGAAAATAATTCTATTTTCTTAACTAAACTGTGAGTGAAGACTGAGTAAATGTGAGTGGGGCTTGGAAAGATGATAGAATACCATGGTTCATTCCACACTATTACACATTTTCTCTGAGGGAGATGCATATCAGATTAAAACTGGATTCGGTTCTACAGGAGGGGCAGCCATGGCATATCCATCATGGAGTGGGGTGGAAATCTCAGCCATGTGAATAATGACTGTGCTCTCATAGACGAACTTCACGAGCCCTTGTGGTAGCAAAGATATTTGTAAACTTCCTATCGATGCAAGTGAAGAGAAACAGCTGCAGCAGAGATGTGCAGATTAGTTTCTAATCACAAATGAAAGGAAGCCTGTTTCTGGATCAGTGTTCTCCAAACAACAGAGGTTTCTGGAGGACGTTTTAAAGGACGTGGTGTAATTTAATCATTCATAAAGGGCAACAGCAGTTTTAAATAATAAAAACAGTTTCAAGCATTTATGTTGTAAGTTGTGGCATCAGACGTCTCATAATCAGATAGCTCCATGCAGCAAGGAAGGTACAAGGAAGTGCTGTCAGTTTTCTAACACTTAGTTACGCAGATATTCACTTTACGGTGTACGGAAATACAATCACAGCATGTAGTCAACACTTTGGGCTTGAGCTGCCACCTTTATTCCAATCAAATAGCAGCCGTGCTTCCTAGAATAAAGAAATAGCAACTCAGGCCTTGTACATTTATACTGATATTTAGGTATACTAACTCTCACTTAATAGCAGGTACAAACACAAATCTACCCTGTAAATGAAAAGTTAATATTAGCCTGCACATATATAATCTTCAGAACTTTGCGATGTTTTAATTTCACTGCTGGAAACGAAAATAATTTTGCTTTATGCATTTTTTCTCTATGCTTTTTTTTTTTACAGTGTTTATATCCTTCTTGTCTTCAAGAAATATATGCAGAAATTTAGAAAAAGAAAGTTGTTTATTTATGCACATACACACACCCATACGAGGAACATACGGAGTGTGAATACTGTGAAACAAGATAATGAGACAGGCCAGGAGATTTAACAGCTCCTGCTGCTGAAAGGGTCAGTCCTTTTCCTCTGATCCTCTCATCCCAGGTACAAGTCTAAGCTCCCTCTTCTTGTGCCGGTTCTGGCACTTGTCAGACCCTTCAATGAGTTGGTTAAGCTCAAAAGGTGGCAAAAAAACATTCATGCAGCAGAGAGAAAAATAAGTGAACTGTTTTCTGCTGCCTGAAAACAGGGAGCAGAAGGAGTGGGGCCACGCTACTCAGCATCAGCACAGTACTTGGACGTCTCATGAAATCTCAACATCACGCTGTCGTTCTGGGCCGGGTCTGCGAGCTGTAGCAACACTGCGTAGAGGCTGCATATGCATGACCTCTGAAGTCCATGGGAATTCCTCTGTCAGTGCTTGATGCAGGACAGACTCCCAGGGTTATGACAACACCTACGGTATATTAAAAACTTTTTTTGAAAGCTTTTTTCAAGCTTTTGCTTTAAAGAACTAAACTGAGTCGTTGAAAAGGAGTAAAACATCCATACAACTTTCTTGGTACATTTATGTAATATAATAAATAATATTAATGCAAAATAATAAAAAGTCAAAGCAACATCTAAAAAGCCATGTGGCATCAGGTGTGGCAGCTGTTCCAAAGTGTAACAACACACCACATCAGCTAAAGGGTCATCTTTGTTACTGGAAAGAATATTTTGCATTTATAGTGTGGTTCAGCTGACGTACTTGCGATGCCTAGGACAAGATGGGCAAGACTCAGTACAGCAGTTAGGTGCCTACTGTAGGTTAAACCGAATGACTGTCATCCACTATACTACGTATAATGGGATCCAGAAGTTCAGTGACCACGGAAATGGAGTGTAACTGGGTTTAGGTAAACAAACTTTCCTGACTCTTAGGGTGAATCCGTTTCATGAACTTTCATGAACTTTCATGGTGCGTCCTTTCCCCCTCTGACTAATTCAGATGTAGATATTGTCATCAAAGACACCTATAATTGGTCAGATCCCATCCACAGTGACCGACACTAACCCATGTCAAAAATATTCATGTGTATTTTGTGATTCATCTACAGATCTGGCATTTTACTTTGCAAAAATGCAATGATTTGCAGACATATCACTTCATATATCGCTATCTCCTCGATCCTTCATTTCCCAGACTCTTCTTTGCAAGTGTGCCCTAACTGCATCATTCCATGTTGTGGCTGATGCCAAAGGAATAAAAAACCAGGTGAGTGAAACCCATTGTACCTTCTTCACTGAAGCACCTCGGTAGCTCCTAATTGTGGCTTGACCACCCTATACTATTAATAACAGAGCGGGACCTTAAAAATCCCTTCATCCTACTTCACTGCTTTCTCTGATGCTCCTTGTTTTGCTAATATAGCCAAAAGTAACATTTCTACCATGCTCTCATTTTGCACTAGCTCGCTTTGCCCTGTAATAACCTGCCTGATAGAGACAAGATGCAGTGAAAAGAAACTTCCCCTGCAGTGGCTGGTGCCACTTACCATTTTTTAGCAGTTAAGGATACAAACTTGCCTGGTGTGACTCAGGGCAATTAAGGTCTCTGCACACTCCCCAGAGTTCTTCACTACCGAGAATCAACTCTGAAAAGCGATGAAGATTCATGCAGTACCTCTTTGTCTCAAAGCTACTCCAAAACATCTCAAAAAGTATTTGCATAAAGGCAGCGTTAAATGAACCTGCTTTTTTCTCATGAACTCCTGAGCTAATGAGAACAAACAAGGCTTGTGACTAGGCTTGTGATCAACAAGTCTGAGAGTTGCGTGTGCAGTACTGAGCATGGTCCTATTTATATTCTTCAGTACAATCACAAACTGGAATTTCTTGTCACTTTGAAGATTTCAGGCATTAGCAAGTCATACGCATTTAAGACTTCCCATAAAAACCTCTTCTTCATCCCAGGACTGAATTTAGTTTCAATGGTTGCAGACTGTGCCAGCTGGAAAGCTGACTTGACTTTCTGGCCCTTCTGAAATGTCTACGTGGTACATGCACACACATCCCTGCACACTGCTCCAATACCTAACTTTCCAATTAAACAGGAGGTGGTGGGTGACTTCGCATAAGAAATTAGGGAGTCATCATGGGAGAAACCTAGAAAGAATGAAGAATCAAGTGGATGAATTTGCACATCTGTTGCAGAAGCCAGGACTTAGAGCCTAATCATTATCTAAAGGGATTTAGAAGAGATCAAACTCTTAACTCTTAGGGAGACCTTTAGTGGCACAAAGCCATTATCTATCTTTTAAGTACGTCTATAGTCAACATTGCTACAAAGGTGACAAACTGTCAATCAATAAATAAAAACAGGTAACTCCAGTTATGGCTAGGTTCTAGTCTTCATTCTACAACTTATTCTGTAAGCAGTTACATGCAATTGTAAGGATATTTTCCAATAAATACAAAATTCCATATGGTGTTTTATGAATAATGCCATGGGAACTGCTTTAGAGAATCATAATAATGTTTTGTTTTGCTTTGTTTTATTTAATTGTTAAAGTTCACTGTGAGACCATGGACAATTCTTTTTTAGAAAGAGATGTGTGTTCTCTGTTTCCAGTCTGACTCCCACAGCTTTCTCTTGGCTTCCAAATCACTGATCTGACTGACACCAGCTAATAAGGGCGAAGATTATTAATTGGAGGGTCAGCCAATGCATGATGCATGATGCTTTCATAGGGTTTTGCTATCGTGTCCAAAGAGAACATTGAAAATGCGGCTCCCATGCCACCTTCCAACAAACAAAGGCGGCAGCAGCAAACCTCCTGAAAGCAAACAACTCACACTGGGGAAAGACCAGCAAAACTGAAGGTGGTGTGGCTTCAAATGGGGACTGCAGAAGCTTGCGGATGGAAATCATTGTCCTGTCAGCTTCAAAATCTAATTAGCAACTGAAAAAAACAACTAATTTCCTGAATAAATACTGTAAACATCCAGATCTCCTCTGAGAGATGGAGTAAATGGTGTAACGAGGCACAGTGCCTTCAGATCCACACTATCTGATTTTGGAGAATGGTACAGAAATGCCGTGTCTGAGGCAGCAGGTGAATACCTACCCTCATCCAGCCTACCTCACTCAGAAAACGAAGGATGTACAAAAGTGCTTCTAGATTCATAAAAATGAGAGATGGAAAACATTCATTAAGTGTGAAAGCCTAAACTTCTCCAACAGCAAAACTCTTCTTCTGAAGTACTCTTTAAGGTCCTTCCCGCTCAAAAGCTTTAATTATCAAAGCAGAGAATGAAACAGATCACGGTCGGGAGCAAACCTGTTTTACTTCATGCACCACGTTGACTTACAGCTGCTGAGGATACTTTGGGATTTTTGCCATTTGTCTCAGGGGACTTTTTTCAGTACGAGTAATCTCACAGCTGGTAGCTTTTGAGGGAAACTTGGCTGAAACCTTTATCTCATTGCTTGTTTTCCCACTGCAATCACTCCTTACCCTGAGAGAAGCTATAAGCTGGCACGATCCTGCCCAGACCCACAGTAAGACTTGACACTACACTATTTTTCATTTCAGGATATCACCAAGTTCAACAGGAAATTGCTAATTGTTACCATTCCTATTCTTTTAGGCTGGTAACCTGAGGCACTGACAAATAACCCGTTTGCTTCATATCATAAACGGACTCATGTGACAGCGACAAAGCTCCCAGGCTAATGGTCTGCTCAGGGGACCACTTTGCTGCTGACAAAAAGCCCCATGAAAGACAACTCTACTGTGGGAAACTCTATAAAGATCTGTCAGCCTGGCTTACAATTACCTACATGAACTACCTTTATCCAGACGAAATACAATAAACATATTAAGGGGATAGACAAATTGTTAGACTCTTGACGGACTTGTTTTTTATATACTCACTGTGTTTGTTGGTCAGTAGTATAGCTACTTTAACAGCACCTCCATCTTATTTATTTACTATGCAACATTCAACTTAATAGCTTGTTTCTATACCTTTGGGCCAGAGGCCAAGGCAGATGTTTGCCTGACACCAAATCCTATTAGAGGCTGCAGTAACACAATTGTGTGTTAAAGATAAATATTTTATAGCCTACACTTGCCACCAAGCATCATCATTCCCTAGGCATTTAGAGGCAAATATCTATTGGCAAAGAAAAAAAGTTATCTAACTGGCAATTGAAGGCAGTAGCTTTCCTGGGAGTTAATAAGCACCAGGACTGCTTTCTAAGAACTGATTAAATGCCATTCAGTGCAGTGTGGTTGTATGAATTCAAATGTAACTATTCGATTCGATAACTTCAAAGAGTTGTTCTGGAACTGGCAGTGTTTGGTGTCAGAAACATGTAGGAATAGTGCTGCAGGACAAGAACTATACTTTAATGAATCAACGCTAATCTCAGTTTCTGGAATGAAGGTTCAAAGAAAATGAAACTTTTTGTACTAATAAGAATATTCAATGTTAGAAGTGAGATGCAAAGAACAAAAACAGGTTTCTTAGGTACCCTCACCGTTTGGCCTCTTCAGCTAGTAGTCCACTCCACCTCTACACAAGAAACGGCCTCAAAATCTTTTGCTCTGTGCTAGTGAGAAGATATATGTAGCTACTCAGCCTAACATAAATTGCCACATCTACTAATCTACCAACCCAGGCAGATACTGCATACATACTGATTGGGGTAATAAAAAGTTCTACCCTTTCCCTATAAACGACAAATCTCTGTATACACAGATGCATTAATTTAAAAATAGTAAGGAAGTTAAAAAAAATCTGGAGGTAAAACAAATACGTAGAGGAGAAATGTTTACTGTAGCAAATAAATACACATATTTATTGTCACAGCGAAAGAAAGGTCCACTGACCTATTTTCTGCCTAGTCATGTTCCCCTGTCTGAAGAAGATGGTTTGCTGTGAGGGAGGGAGTGCACATGGAGCAAGGCAGCAGGTAGGTAGACACCATGGTTTGTATCTAACCTTGAAATCTTCTGTGTGAGCCACATAGAATCATAGAATCATTAAGGTTGGAAAAGACCTCTGAGATCATCTAGTCCAACCCTCAACCCAAAACACCATGCCTACTAAACCATGTCCCCAAGTGCCACATCCACACATTTTTTGAACACCTCCAGGGATGGGGACTCCACCACCTCCCTGGGCAGACTGTTCCAATGCCTCACCACTCTTTCAGGAAAGACATTTTTCCTAATATCCAATCTAAACCTCCCCTGGCACGACTTCAGGCCATTACCTCTCGTCCTATTGCTGGTTACTTGGGCAAAGAGACCAACACCCTCCTCACTACACCCCCTGTCAGGAAGCTGTAGAGAGCGATCAGGTCTCCCCTGCGCCTCCTCTTCTCCAAACTAAACAACCCCAGTTCCCTCAGCTGCTCCTCACAAGACTTGTTCTCCAGGCCCTTCACCAGCTTCGTTGCCCTTCTCTGGACACGCTCCAGCACATCGATGTCCTTCTTGTCGTGAGGGGCCCAAACCTGAACACAGCATTCGAGGTGTGGCCTCACCAATGCCCAGTACAGGGGCACGATCACTTCCCTGCTCTTGCTGGCCACACTATTCCTGATCCAAGCCAGGATGCTGTTGGCCTTCTTGGCCACCTGGGCACACTGCTGGCTCATGTTCAGCCGGCCGCCAACCAGCACCCCCAGGTCCTTTTCTACCAGGCAGTTTTCCAGCCACTCTTGCAAACATCAATGCAAAAGGGCCTTGAGGAGTGCACAGCATCCCTCTCACCCTACAAAGAATTACATCCCACAGGACAGTGAAGGGACACCACGCTATTTCACCTTATTCTCTGCTGCTGCACAGGAGCAAACTTAGCAGGCCACATATTTTTTCTCCTAGACCTGCTTGTCCAGGATAAAGCAGTCACCTACAAGCTCAGTGCAATAACATCTCTCTCACACAAAAATGCTCCCTGTCACTGCCCCGACTACGTTAGCAATAATTTTAATAGGAAGTCAGGCAGTATAACATGAAAGGCAAAGAAGATCCTGAAGCTCTGTGAACACATTTAATTTACTTCCCAGTTGCAGAGCTTGCAGTCTTGTTTATTTTTCAAAGAAATGACGCTACTCGATTGAATTTCACTGCAGGGTAGGGTTGGATTCTAAGCCTAGAGAACTGTCACCTGCCCTTGTAATTGTGATAACAATGCCAAGGGAGGCGTGGAGGTGAGAGAGGATAAACCAGGTTTCAGATATCTTGAAACATCAGATTTGACATTATGAGCCCAAAAAAAAGGACGGGGAGAAAAATGCCCTGGAATCAAAGGAAATGTGGAATTGCTGCGTCTGGTATTCTCTTGCTCCTCCTCTTCCTTCCCCAGCTGAAGTTTGAAAGGACTGATTCCTTCTTATGGTACATCCTCACCTGCTGAGATTTCGATTTTTCCGTTTCATTTGTGTTTTATAAGGCTTTTATATTTCTAGCTCAAGTAATCCACATCTGGCAGCCAGGGACGTGAAAGTCTTGACAGCATCATGGAAATTCCGTCGTTAGTTCTGAGTGCTCTTTCAGTTTCCTCTTCTGTAGGGCACCTAGTGTGATGCTGATACTGTTAATGTCACTTGACGTTGTGCCAGATTTTTATTGTTTTTCCTTTTTCTGAAGGCTCTGAGGTCTGTTTTAATTAAAGATCCATGCATATAACCCTGTTTTGCTCTCATATCCCAGTGGAACTCTAACCTTCACATGCAGGTATAAGGATGCTAAATGAGGAAAAGGGCAACAGGCAGGCAGGCAGTCATTTAAACAACTTCTTAAATCACTCCTGATTCTGGAAAGTCAGAGTGAAGCAAAGTAATCTCAGTATCAAATTGCATGTTATTCTCCCCACACTCTTTTTCTGTAAGTACTTTTAAAAAAAAGCACTTTGCAATGGCAGATACGCCACATCTCCATCGGTGCACTGACAGCAAACACCCGCTCCAGCCAGCAGTGATTCTGGAGGCTGGATGATTTTAAAAGGTGATGGTGAAGCACAAAAGGTTTGGCGTTCAGGATCAGTTTGGGTTGCTTATTGAAATCATCAAGAGCTGCTGAGTTTGCCAAATTTGACAGTACATCATGTGAGCACATTTTCCCTCGAGATGTCTGTACTTTTGCTTCTAGGCCTGGCTTGAGATATCTGTCCAGGTACTCGAATGGCTCTCACCACAGTAATGTCAGTCTTTCTCACACCATTTCAAGCACATGCGACTCCAGGCCCAGCTGGAAATACTACAAAACAGATTTTTTGTGCACTATTTTTGAACTTCTGTTCTACAGAAACAGGGACCCAGTGGGAATAGTTTGGGGCGTAAATAAAGAGGAGAACAGGCCTGACCATTCCAGCAGTCTGTGCCACAGTTGGTCTGAATTTGGTTTGCCCTTTGAGAGCAAGCTTTATCTCACTGATTCATTCCTTTCTCTTACTGCTTCCTTTTTAAGAAGAAATCTTTCCAGTGCAGAATGCCTTATAATCTAAAGCTATCAGATGGTTGAAAGCATAAGGTGTAATGGGATTTCAAAAGCACTTGGGCACTGGTCTATGTATACTACCATTTAAGTTAATGGTAAAATCTCCTTTGACTTCACCAACTTTTAGAAAATCCTGCTAATGCATTTCTGCTGTTCATAGGGATATGCAGGGAACACTGTTTTCTTCCCTGAGAATGTGAGCAACGCTAAAAGCATGAAAGGGTCTATGAAATGCCATTCTTAAGGAATCGTACATTGACCATCTGAAAAAACCCTCTGTTCTAAATCACTTGAAATGTGATCTCAGGTTAGAAGTTAGCTTGGAAAAAAAATACAATTCAGGGAATTATTTTAAACAAAGAGTAGCTGTTGGGTGAAGCTGCCTTCTTCCTTCTACAACGCAGCTTCTAAGCACAATAACACTTTAATCCCATACTTGTAACACACATATGTCAAGGCTGTAGAGATCTAGAAAGACACCTTGTGAACATTTCTTTTCTTCCTAGTTTTCCTTTTTTGCAGCTGGAATATTTTTAAACCTGAATTTTGCTCCAGTAAATGAAACTCTCATATCCCCAATTTGCCCAAGGGATGGCAAAGACTTTTTTTCTGTTCCTTCCCACTCTCATAAATTGTTACGAACTAACACAGGAAACAACAATTATTCAGCCTTCAGGGTTCAAATTCTGGAGCTGCACTAGCAAGCGGGAAGTTACTTCACGTTCAGTACATTACAATTTCTGCTCTTGTAGCTCACGGCAAGGCTAAAGCTGGCCTTGAGTTTCATTTTAAATGATGTTGTAAGTTGGTGTATTCTAGGGGAAAAAAAGCAAACCACTCTTGCATACACACACAGAGAGGATCTCAAATGCGATCTCATTTGGTCAAACAAATGCCATGCAACCTCGGCAATGTTATAATTTAGGGTGCATTACAGATTAAGTTTCATTTTACAGAAAGTCCTTCGCAAATACATCCAGCCTGATAAATAAGGATGTACTGGCTGGAAAGACTGATGTCTGAGGTTCAGTTGGTAGGTGCCTGGTGCTAGGGACATGCCCTCAGGTATGATGCCTGGTCTCCAGCCACTGCTACAGGGGGGTTTGAGTCTGCTCTAGGTCAGATCTGCCCGCCATAGAGATGCCCTCAGTTCCCTGGGACACCTCAGGTGTCACTAGACGCTTGTGCTCAGGCGACTGCATTGAGCTCTCAGCAGTCCTCGATCAGGGCCAGAGAAAAAGCGGAACCTGTGGCTCTGTTTCTTCCTCTAGCAGACTTGCTGCACAAACTCGGTCAAATCACGTTCCTTCTCAGAGCCTCCAGCAAGACCTCTAGAAACCAGTTCGACATAATTTCTGTAACTCTTTTTCTGAGACTGTTGTAGGACTTAGGAAAAGAAAGCAGTCACTTCTAATGCACAGAGCAGCCGTTATCATTTAAAAAGTCAACATATGCCAGGAGTCGCTGTACAGCCTATGTCCTTCTCATCCCACTCGGCCCCTGCGCAAGAGGAGAGGTTGGTCAGGTAACTCCTGAGGTGCCGATGTTGTTGGCTTCTGTTCTCTTTTGTGGTCTTGCACACAAGTACGTACGCTTTAGTACAGCCTTTGGAAACGTTAAGTCTTTAAAAAGCCGGTTGTTCTAGTACAGAAAGGGTTCTCCTTTTGTTTGCCAAAGCGGACAAGTAACTCCCACAACCTTATTTCTGTGCTTTAGCAGGGGAGCATTCATGGAAAGAAAAGTCTGCACAGAGCTGTTCTAGCGGCTCAGTAATACGACACAGGAATAAACCAAGCTGTGCTTACATTAGCCTGCAGTCTGGGGTGCATGGAAAGAGCTATATACAAAAGTGTAAAAACGAAAACCATATGCACGGTTTTACACATCTCTCCAGAAACCCTCAGACAGCACTATGTGCCGTGTTATTGAGGCAGAATTCTGCTGTTCTGAAAAAAAATGAACTGAAAAAAAGGGACAGAAATAACAGAAAGAAAAAGGCTTTAACTTCAGTATTAAATAATACTTTTCTTGACCCTAAAACTAAAGTATTTACCACAATCAATAAACCTTTTGTACAAGCTCTGTCAGATCAAGAGAACTTGCCTGCCTGCAAACAGCACACTGACAAGCAAGTTCAAGGCTACCAGCCCATGTAAGTACAGATGTAGGCAAAGGTTTTCAAAGAGACAAATCTACCTTCATTTTTCTACCACTTTAAAGCGTGATCAAAACCAGACAAAATCTGGATCATTAAAGACATTCAGATGTCTAACTTCTGCTGAGATGAATACTTATTGGCATCCAAGCAATCTTTACAAACATGGCTTAATTTCTTTTGTACAACAATAGAAATGAAAATATGTGTCTGCTTGTCTATTTTTCCCACCCAAATTATCACTTGTAATCATAAGATCTATTGAAAGAGAAGTGCACATATACAAACCAAAATAAAAAAAAACCCAACAAACTAAAACCAAGAAAAAGCTCAAGTGCAACATTAAAGTAATTATTCCATCTCTGCTCTAAAGCTAAGCTAGCTTTCCACACTGTCATTTTCTACTACTAGCTTTTACTCACAGAGCATCAATGAAGAGATACACTTTGTATGGAAAGAGCAGCTGTGGAAGTTTTTACAGCCAAGTATCTGACCTTTCCAGGCTTTTTATTATTTAATTGTCTTTGAGATGTGTCCCTAATTTCCCCTTTATTAGAAATGCCTTACATCTTCAAAAGAAAAATCCTGAAATAATAATTTTGCCTGCCACTATGGCTTGGGAAGCAGGGTTATTATGTAAGAATTGTTTCAGACACTTGCAGAGAGAAAAAAGGTCGTCACGAATAACATGTAGATTTGAAATGATTGGTCTGACTTCAGGTTTCTTGGAAGTGCTGCAGCTCCAGCAGAATCAGTCAGAAAGCTGCAGGAAACATTTAGGGAACGGTGTGCCATAGGATCATGTACAAACATTACTGACTGAAGCTGAAGGGGATTTAAGAACCAGGAGCAATACTTGATCTGGTAGGAGTCGTCCAAAAAGGCAGACAGGGAGATAAAACGCCAGCATTGGAACACGCTCATCCCCTTGGCTCACTTCACTGGGAAATGAGACTGTTTACCAATTTTTGGGAAAAAGGTGAAAAGATTAAGGGGGCTCTGACAAAGCTGTTGTTGGCTTCCAGGTGCTAAAGTTTTAAGAGCCATATCACTATCCATCTAAAAAACATCATCACTGTTCTTACCAAGAATAGCAAACAAAGAACCTCTGGGCACAGGGAGTACAAACGAATGTGAAAAGTTTCACAGCCCACAGCCCTCTTCCGTTTCCAGATCCAGGCTCAGGCTATGCTTGCTTTTTATTAAGCCCTATAAAGCAAGCAGATTAGATCTACACATAGGCTGGATGAAAAAGCGAAATCTCACCAAGCACACTACTACACCTGCTTGGCGAGGGGAATTCTTGCAGCTCACAGAAAGCTCAAAGGGAGTTCACCCCACATTTCTGGCTCTCCCGGTGATACCCTCCCTACCTATCAGGCGGAGCTGGATTTGGCTAGGATGGGGATGGCGATCTCCTGCCTTCTGCATGGACTAATTCAACTCTTACGGAAGGACCTGAAGTCCTGTGGCCAGCTGGATGTTTAGTGGAAGACTCCTTGCAGCGCCGCAGCATAACCTGAGATGACTCTGTAGATAAGCGTCAGTTTTCAATCAAGCAGATCTGTCAACCTAACATCATTCATGAGACCAAATTCACAAATACAACCTAATGCAGCCTGGCAGGGACTCATAAATGCCCCTTTTGCCTCCTGCCTGGATTGAGTGACTGTATCTTTTCGAAATACAACCTGGCTGACACCCACAAGCTTTAGCACACTCGGAGAAGCTAGGTAACAGGAAAGCAGGAAACAAAGCATCAAAAAAGCGGTGGGGGCAACAAGAGGCTAATCAAAAAAGGCACTGACCATCTGATAGAGTGTCTGTCAAGCAAGGGCTTGTAATGGGACACATGGAGCTGAAGGCGAAAAACTATTTGCAGAGCATGCAAAGCTCTGCTGTTATTTTGCAGGAGAGAGATCAATAACATCAAAAATGAAGTTGTGATTTTCCTCCCTGCCATGCTTCTTATATGCTGCTATATTTCTTTTTCTGTGCAGAGCAAGAAAGGAGTTGTGAGTCTGGGAAGGAACAGACTACTGGTTAATTATCTGTGGAGGGTTACCAGAAGGTGGAAGTGTTCAGAAGCCCCCTCTGTGAAACAGGGGAAGGGCTAAGGTGACCACAGTCATGCAACAGGGGAGAACAAGACTTGCAGTAACTGAGCACTTCCATGGAGCAGCTGGAGTCCGATTAACAGTTCAAGGTCCTGATTCAGCAAAGTACTTGCTAAACTTTCAGCCTCTTTTGCCAGAGATACAGTGTAAGAAGTTCAGAAAAGGGTAGCTGGCACATTAAAGCCACTTTTCCCCATTCAGAGTCCTGAAGATCTAATCATATATGGGGAGTTTTAAGTCAACTCACTCAGGCATTAAGGAGCTAAAAGAAAGTGTAAGCCAGAACAGATCACACCCATGTTAGTCTGCACAGTCTCCTGACTCCTCAGTATTTACATGAAACCAATTTAGACTCTTCCAGACATTAGCAAAACAAGTGTAAATAACGTGAATGGCTTTCAGACTGTAAGTGGATCACACTTATGCATCCCTTCTGAATTGGAAGTTCATAAAGCTAGCCTACACATAGGCAGCAAAAGTAAGGGAAGCAAATCTGAGTTACTCAGGCTCTTCCTTTTTCCTTGGCTAAGAACAAGCTAAACACAAAAGCATTTTCACTCCGAGCTAAGGAAGGGTCATTCTTGTCACACCTCACACAAGGAGGGTTCCCAGTCTGATGCTTGCCTCTCTGCCCTGTAATTTCTTTTCTCCTTTCTAAGCTCAGCCCTACTGCAAAGTGCTCCTCTGTTGGTACCCTTCTTGTGCGTGAACTGCTGTCCCAGGGACCGTATGGGGGTGGGTTATATTTTAGGCTATTGCAGGAAGGCAGCTTGCCTTTTGATGTATATTGCAAAGTGCTGCATGGGCTGGCAGCCCCTTATAAATAACACCACCAGCTCGCTTTGCACTTTGATGGAGGAAAGTACTTACAGTAGTTTTCTGTGTGGATAGCAGAGGGGGCAGCAGGAACAACGGTCCTTTTCTTAAACTTAAGCGTTGTCTCTTGCAGAAGAAAAAAGTGAGATACAACCTTGCATCCTATCGCGGGAGTGCTATGTGTGTTTCCTGTTGCTTGTTGGGTGGCGTGCTGGTAAACAGAGACGCTCACCTTTCACAGACAGCTGAGTCTGCTTTTCCTTTTGATTCCTCAGTGGCCCTGCACAGTCAAGCTTGCCTGAGCTCAGCAGCAATAGCTGCTGGAAGACACTTTCTCTCTGACTCTGTAGATGCTGTTTTCAGGCTCTCAGACGCTTCTTGCTTCTACTGAGCAGATTTTTGCCTAACATCTCTGTCTCAGATGCGCTGATTCCAGCTGATTCCTCAGCCTACTATTTTGCTCCACTTATACAAGATTGCTCTGAATAAATCACCACTATCAGGCAGAGGTGAATCCACAAAGCGCTTTTCAGAGAAGTGTTTCTATTAGACATTTCAGAAAGTGCTGCCAACGTCATTCACAAAAAGGTTAATTTATTATTGAGAGACCTTGATTGTCCATTGCTTTATAATGTCTTGCATTGTAATTTGGACGAATGGGATATAAAAATGCTATTAAAAGATGAAAACTTTCCTAGAATAACCTTTTCTTCCCTCCACCTGAATTGCCTGTATTATGAAAAAGTAGAAGCTGTGGCAGGCATTACGCTGCTGTGTTCTCCCCAGGTTTACGTGCAGTGGCATGTAGCAGGCACGCATTTTGACACCACCCGACTCTTTAGTGATGGTGGTTCCACATCCTTTTAGAAAACAGGCTGAACTGCCACCTCCTGCCCCCAAAACCAGTTCTAATGCTCCTGAGTGGACTTAGTTATAGCTATATCAGAGTCTAAGACTGTATGATGGACAGCCTCACTATTTATGAATTCAACTATGTGTTATCAAACTGGGAATACAGCTGGGTTTTTTCTATTTTTCTCCAGTTTTCACTGGAATAATGGAGGCCGAATCATTCCAGACATGCACTGCACAGTAATTGCAGTTGGCATTGTCACACAGAGCCTGCAATGATT